>PVKS010004200.1:74309-95760 GCA_004027875.1 Aplodontia rufa | reverse complement strand
TTTTGGGTCAATCAAGAAGAAACCCGGTTTCTTTCCTTTTAAGAGAACAAAGAACATCCTAATGAACAAATATGCACATCAATTTGACATCCCCAATGCTAGTAAGGGAGGGACCCAACACAGACACACCCTTCTGTGAACAAATGCACTGAGATCCTTCTATCAATAAAGATGCTCCTAGGCACAGGCCAAAGAGTGGAAGGAGCCAGAACTTCACTGCCCAAGCTCCTAGTCCTGGGAGAAGAAAAACAATGGTTATAAACTATAAAAAGGGTGAGCCCCACCTGCTCTTGAGGTCTGTCACCTTATCCCACTCTCGGGGAAATCTGATCTACTCCCCATGCTCTGCTTTCTATTATTTTCTTTTCTTAAAATAAATTTGGGGGCTGGAACAGTGGCTCAGCAGTCACAGCACTTGCCTGGCATGCATGAGGATGTGGATTCAAACCCTAGCACCACATACACAATGAAGTGTCAGAGCAACAAAAAGGGTATATCTTTTTCAAATCAGCATTTTCTTTCTGGTGCAATTTGCTTACTTGAATTTATGTAACTATCTTATTTTTTATTTGCAAATCCCAAGTAATAGCTGAATGAAGATTTTATTGCAACGTTTGAAAACATATGTACATATATGTGTGTACTAAAGAGACAGCTGTGATTTTTTCCTGAGTTGTTCTGTATGGTTTCCTCGCCAAATAGGGAATTAGTTTAAATAATTATCCTGGTTTATTAACCTAGAACTAGATCCCTCTTTGAGTCACAGAGTAAGGGGTCTGGTATTAAAGGGAAACTAGCATTTTACTTTGTGTTTAATGGAAACAGAATGATATGCTTGATTATTAAAAAAATTTTTAAATGTAAACCCAGCCATGTTTAGTGAGTGTTCAGTTGGAGAAGTAGTTTAAAAAAATATTAGTGTAGCCTGACTATAACCTGGGGTTTTCAAACAGGCCATAGGTCTTTCAACTTAAAAACTAGCCATTTTGACAGATGATTTGTAGGATAAGAACTGTTGGTAGCACAATACTTTAAAGGTAAAGGGACAGAAAATTTTTCCTCCCTCTGTTAATCTATTCTCTGAAAAGATTAGGTGGGCCATTGGGATTCTTAATAATGCTCTGCATTGAACTACAAGTCAGATTTCAAACAATAGGACTATAAATGCACCTGAACTTCTCTCTTTCTTTTTTTCAAATTGATAGTACCTAAGGATTTGTATGGAAAGAAGGCTTTTATTTCCTTATTGTTAATGATTCATGTAAAATTAACCATTGTAATCTGCGTAGTAAGTATTCTCATATAACTTCAGGAAGAAAGGATTAAAAAATTTAAAACTACAATTATTCTTCAGTGATGGAGTATATGAGGTGTAATAGAACACTTCTTACACAGTCATGTGAATCACGTCAACAAAAAGATATGGGAAACAAAATAATTGTATTTACTACTGTTCATTCTTACTACGACAGATGCTGAGCAAAGCCTCTACATGGTGTCTTATATAAACCTTATAAAACCCTGGAAGGTAAGAAGTAGTATTCCGATTGTTAAGATAGGACTGTATCTTTTTTTTTTTAAAGGGGGGGGAGAGGGAGGGAGAGAGAGAGAGAGAATTTATTTATTTATTTTTTAGCTTTTCATGTGACTTTCTTTGCTCCACGCTTCATTGTGTATGTGGTGCTGGGATTTGAACCTGCATACTCCTGCCAGGCAAGTGCCTTAACTGCTGAGCCACTGCTCCAGCCCCAACAGGACTGCATCTTGATTGCACAGTTCCTGTGTTGATCAAGGACTCCAACCATGTTCTAATTGACTTGCAAGCCCATGTCTGACTTTGCCCTGCACTGCCTTATTACATGTCTTCAGCATCAGTCTCATGATGAAATGTACATAATAGAAAGAACACACTCTTTGTTTTTGAAATATATCTCATTTGTGAGTGTGGCTGGCTAAGAATTAGGAGTTACGGGAGGGAAGGATTGAGCATTGAGGCAGTGTTAGCTCAGGTATCAGACATATCAGACCATAGCAGTCATTTTAACAATCGTTTCTGTTCTTGCTCACTTTCAAAACAACTATTTAGGGTAACTGGGCAGCCTCAGTGCAAGTGGTAATTCAGTTCTTTTCTTCTCATGGCGTTGCCATCTTGAATAGGTGCCTTTTATGAAAAAGCATAGGGAATTTTGAACAGGAAGTTTTCATGGGCTAGGCCTGGTAGTGATTACCTCTTCTGGGTGTTTTTTTTTAATATTAAAAATTGAGTCACATCATTTACCTAACTCCAGAAGAATCTGGGAAATTGTCTAGCTATATACTGGGGTATTAGTCTCATTAAAATCCATATATTGAAATTTAATTGTCAATGCAATAGTATTAAGAAATAGGGCCTTTGGGAGGTGACTAACTTTTGAGACCAGAGCCTTCATGAATGGGATTAATGACCTTATTAATTAAACAGATTTGAGAGGGATATTCATCTCTTTTGTCCCTTTTCCCATGTGAGGACATGCAAGAAGGCACAAGACCTCACTGGATACAGATCTTCTGGCTCCTTCTCTTGGATTTTCCAGCCTCCAGAATTGTGAGAAATAGATTTTTGTGTTTTAGAAATTTCCTCTTCTAAGGTATTTTGTTATAGCCACAGGAATGGACTAAGGCACTTGATCTAAAAAAGTTTGGTGCTATGGCTTGGTATTCTGGAGATAAGAGTTATAAACTGCAATTTGGAAGCAGTAGAGAAAAATTGTTGACTGCTTACAGTTAATCAACCTTTATTTTTAATTTCTTTCTTTTATTTCTTCTAATATTCTCCTATTCGGTCATTAATTTATGTATTTTTAAAATTTTTTATTAAGGAGTTGAGTTATTGTACAATCGTAAATGCATAGAAAGTAACAGTGTGTGATATGCATTTATTCCTAAACCAAAGTTGCTCCCACATTGCCACCACCCCATCTCTTGATTCTTCTATATCTCATCCTTACAAGAGATATAAATATTTAAATTATGAGTTTTCCAGAATTAAATGCCTGCATAAGTATTACTTAGCTTCTTGGGGGGATAGTTAAAGAGTATGCTACCTTGTTGATTGTCTTCTGAGATCCCCCCCTATCCTCTTGCCCTTCCCCTCCCCATCCTCCTGCCCTCTCTCCTCCCCAACCACTGCTCCTCTCCCCCTTCCCCTCCTACATATTTCTCGTTCCCCTAGATTATGTGTTGCTATGCCTATGCTGGGTCCAATATGTGAGTTTGACAAACTTTCATCCAAGCCCAGGTTTTACTGTCACCTCCACAAATGCGGGAAAACATTCAACCCTTTACTCTCTGGACTTGGCTAACTTCGCTCAGCATGATTTCTTCCATTGTCATCCATTTACCTTCAAAGGCAGCAATAATATTGTTTCTAATTGCCAAGTAGAACTCCACTGTATATATACATATATACCAGAGCTTTTGGATCCATTCCAAGTTCAATATTAAAGTTACTGAGGGAGCCCTATAAAAGTTGTTTCAAAATAATAAAATGCACAAGGACCATGCATATGTGTGCATGTTTTTGTATTTGAGTTTTTCAGCATTCTCTGAATAGTATAAAGACTTGTTTTGTATTTTGATTATTGTTGGGTTATTTTTCTTTTCCACCTGACTTGTGAATATACCAACTGCAAATACATCAAATTATTTTTATAGCAATGAAAAGATTAATGGGCCTTATGCTTCTGCTATAATAGAGTAACAGGAACCAAATTTGTGCTCCATGTTCAATAACTAAAAGCTGGGTGATATATATGAAATGATGCCTTGGCAGACAGACATTGGACAACTGGCAATGTAGTACTCTCATTCCATGCTATAGTTTGGATCTGGAAGGTACCCCAAAAGCCCACATTTTCAAGACTTGGTCTTCAGTTTGGTGCTATTGGAAGGTAGTGGAAACTTTAAGAAGTGAAGCCTAGTGGGAGATCCTAGGCCCCTGTGGGGTATACCATTAAGGGGATTATGGGATTCCAGTTTCTCCTTCTCTTCTCTCTCTTTCTCTCTGCTTCTTGACTACCATGAGGTGAGCCGCTATCTCCACCAATGTATACTCCCATCATGTCCCAAAAACGACTGGACCTACTGATTTGGACTGAAACTTTTGAAACTGTGAGCCAAAATGCACATTTCTTCTTTTTAAGTTATATCAGGTATGTTGTTACAGTAAGGGAGAGCTGACTAACATCCCTGGAAGAAGAAAAATAAAGTGAGATTTATAATGCTCCCAACTTAATACCTGGTGGTATTTTCTAAACCATAGCATAGGAAGCTGAAACCTAACAGAGGCCAGAGATTTTTTTTTAAAGAGAGAAGGACAGTGAGAAAGAGAGAGAGAGAGAGAAAATCAATTTTTATTTTTTCACATGGCTTTCATTGCTCTGACACTTAGTTGTGTACTTGGGTGCTGGGGTTTGAACCTGTGTACTTGCACATGCTGGGCAAGCGCCACAACCGCCAAGCTACCGTTCCAGCCCTGAGGCCAGAGATCTTAATGCATTGAAAAGAAATGAGAATTGTGGGAGGCTAAGGCAGTTAACTTTATAAGATGGGAGTAAGTAGCACAGAGGGACACTAGAGATCTGCAGGACATTCTTCTGAACTTTTTGGCTGAGCAATGATCTGCAAATGTATGTGAGAAGACTACTGAGTCCCAGCTTAGGAAAGAAAGAACCATCAGGAAACAGTAAGCCAAGCAATTCCTGGGGTTCACGCAGAGTTAAGAATAGTTTGTGTTCCCATCAGCCAGAGTAGAGCAAACTTTCAATGTACAGGCATTTGGCATAATCCTCAGAAAGATGTCACCTTAATACTGGTGATAACAGACCTAGTCTAAAGGCTTCTCTGAACATATCCTAACAAAGGTAAAAGCAAGCTCGAGAAGACCAAATTAATTCCAAGTAATTGAACTGTGTTTCAAAAGAAAAATTCTGTACTATTTAAAGGAATACAATAAATATAGCATCCACTTATGTAAAATTCATAATGCTCAGTAGTCAAACAAAAACTACTGTAGTATGCAAAGAAGCAGGAAAATATGACCTATATCCAGGAGAACAGTCATTCAATAGAAACAGACCTAGGAATGACAGAGATGATGGAATTAGGAAAGAATTCTGCAAGAGCCATTATAAATATGTTCTAAATACATATTCAGAAAGTTAAAAACATGACTATGATGCAAAGAGAAATGGAGGATACAAAAATAGACAAGATTCCTAGAGATGAGAAATATAATATCTGAATTAAAATACAATTAACAGTATTAGATACAGCAGAAAAGATAACTGGACAGCATAGCTATAGAAACTACACAAGATGAAAAACAGAAAAAAAAAATATATATATATATTTAGGGCTGGACCGAACTCAGGGCCTTGCGCATGCTAGGCAAGCTCTCTGCCACTGAGCTAAATCCCCAACCCAAGAAAAAATATTTTTAAAATTGAACAGAGCATCACAACATGAAAGATGATATCTTGTATGCTGCCATAAATATAAGTGGAGTCCCAGAATGTGAAGAGAAGCACAGAAAAACTGTTTGTAGAACTAATTCCAAATTCAACAAAAGTATAAATTCATGGGTCACAGAATACCAACAAACTTCACGCAAAATAAATATGACCAGTCCAAAGCACATCATAAATGCATTGCTGAAAACTCTTGATAAAGACAAATATCTTAAAGGCAGCCTGAGAGGGGGAAAATACAGGGAAACAAAGGTAAAGGCAACAATAGACTTCTTATCAGAAAGGAAACAAGCAGAGGATATGGAGCAATGTCTTTAAAGTACTGAAGGTGGAAAATAAAACCTGACAACCTAGAATTGATACTCACTGAAATGTTCTTTAAAAAATGAAGGTGAGCGTGTCCTGCCTCCAGGTGCCCCTCTGCAAGGAGTCTCTGCTCTTCCTAAATAAATCCTACTCCTTTTACTCCTCAAAAAAAAAAAAGTTGAAAAAAAAGAAAACCATGAGTAACAGCAAACATGTATAAGCAGATTTTTTTTTTTGTAGCAGTTTTTCTAATGGTCGAGAATTGTAAACTACATATCTTGGAAATAGTATTTAGAGGGATGAAATTGGATCTATAATATTTTGATTTTAACCATACCTATAAAGGTAGGGGAAGGAGGGAAGGAGGCAGGGAACGGAGGGAGGGATAAAGGGGATTATTAATACAATGGGGAATACTCAAATCCCCTTAGAAGCCTAGCTATACACAGGCAGGCAGAGAACCTCAGAAATGTCAACAATTATTATGCATGTAATTTTCATTTCAAACTCTAGTGTGGTGGGATTACAGAGAAGACATGCATTTGGGGAACAGATGAAGGGGGGTAGATGCTGGTCTAGGATCAGCCTCAACTTACCATGTGTGCATGAATATGTAACAACAATCTCTCCAATATATAAGACTATGTCAAACTAATAAAAAAGAGACTAATCTGACCCAAAAAATGATGGTGAGATAAAGACATTTTCTAAAATAAAAGCCAAGAAAATAATCACCTGTAGATCTACACCATAAAAAATTTAAGGAAGTTTATTGGGCAATGGGAAAATGAAACCAGATGGAAATTTGGATCCACACAAAAATAACCTCCCCCACCGAAATGATCAAACATGGGATATTATAAAAGATGTTTTTCTTCCATTTTAAAATCCATTGAGGGGCTGGAGTGGATGCAGGTTTGAACCCCAGGACCGCATACACAATGAAGTGTCAGAGCAATGAAAGCCATGTGAAAAGCTAAATAAAATTGATTCTCTCTCTCTCTCTCTCTTTCTCTCTCCTCTCTCTCTCTCTCTGTCTCTCTTGTTTACTGTCCCTCTCTTTAAAAAATAAATAAAAATAAATAAAATTCATTGAAAGATAATTGAGGGCTGGAGGAATAGCTAAGCGGTAGAACACTTGCCTAGCATATTCAAGGATCTCAATTAAATTCTTGGCACCACACACAAAAAGGTGGCTTACTATTTCTTCAGAAAAATAATGATGTCTTACAGAGTTTATAAAATACAGGTAGAAATAATTCATAGGACAAAAATAACAATAAGAAATAGTGGGAATGGAAGAGTATAGTGGTCCATTTCTTATGTTACCAGGAGAATACTATTATATTATTTGAATGAACACTGTTATATATATTTTAAATGTCTATTGTAGATCCTTCCAGAAACAGTGAAAAATAAAGCATAGAGTTAATAAGCCATTAGGGGAGAAAAAACAGGACACTGAAAGCAATGAATTCAGAAGAATAAAGGGGAAGAGAGAGGAAAAAAGAGTGGGACACAAATGAGACAAATAGAAGACAAAGAAGATGATAGATTGAAACCCAGTAACCTGACTTCCTGATATGCAATGAAATGAAACATGGGATAACACAAAAAATTGTGAGGAAGCCTACATAAGCTATAAACAACTACAATATGAATGAATATACAAATTGTGTTATTCTTTAAAAATAGCTAGTTGACATTTTAAGTGAGCTAGTAAACACTCTTGAAATAAGACCCCAGTGTAGTTCAAAGAATAACACAACGAAAGAATGAGAGGGGAAAGGATTAGTAGAATAAACATGCCACATGAAACCCCATTATTCTGTATGATTAGATGCACTAATACACACAAAACACACACACACACACACACACACACATGCACACACACGCATGCATGCATGCACACGATCCATGGACTGGCCCTATGTTCCAGGAATTCCATGGCTGTGCATTAATAGAGACCCTAATCCCTCTGTATGGGAATCTGTCTTTGAGAGCTTTGGTTACTCTCTTATCTAAACAGAAAGAGTGACTTGATTACAGCTTGTGGCCAACTGCATGTGGAAGGCACCAGGCAATAGACGGCAAGCAAATACTGTCGCAGGCTCCAAAGAGCAAACAAACAGGCTTCATTTAGTGAATCGGAGGCCAAATAGTTTCAGTCTTAGGCAGGCACTGGATTTAGGGACAGATGACGAATGCTTTACAGATAGATGTGAGTAATTCATTTTAGAAGCTGAGGCAGAGCATATCATACCACGAGTGGTGCAGTATAAGACAAAACTAGGTAAAGAGCAAATTTTAAACTGAGGAACCATCAAAATCACTGTCAAATATAAAGTTAGAAAGAGCCCAAGATGAACCTGTTGGTTCGTAAGGCTCATTAAAGGGTTTGGAGGTTGGATAGTTTTAAAATCCCTGTTAGCAGATAAATGGAGTTGAGTTTTCACTTCATCTGCTTATATACAATCTCTTGCTTAACTATTTAATTCTTACCACCTTGTTATTGGTATGTTTTTAAACTAAATAAGAATAATTCATGAATAAGATTTTTTAAAAAAATCAAAATCTTAGGCTGGGTCTGTAGATCAGAGGTCTAGTGCTTGCCTAGCATATACAAGACCCTGGGTTAGAACCCCAGTTCCAGAAAAGTAAGAATAAAAATGAATTTTTAAAAAACCTGAACGAACACAGAAATGTACCAAAGGAACTGAAAGTGTATCTTCCCGATTCCATGCCTACTCCCCACCAGAAGCGTGTGTGTTTAGAGGTTTCTTTTATCTAGTTCTTATAATATTTATATCACTAAGCATCAGTAATTTTCCCTTAAAACTTTTGCTCCTCCTTTTAACTGTTATAAACTTTTCAGTAAATGGTACCCCTATTAATTCAAATGCTTAAGGCAAAAATGTTGATGACATCCTTAATTTCATATTTAATAAAAATACAAACAAAATTATACTCCATATTTGAGTCATCAGACAATCTTTTCAGATCAACTCCCAAAATACTTGCATCATTCTACATCTTGTTACCGTCTCTACTCTTACTTTATGAGTGGCATGCCTCTTCTGACTGATCTAATTCCACTTCTACTGTTTGTATGGATACATATTCTGTGTTTATGAAGTGTTGTCCTGCCCCTGCTAAAACCTTCCACTGACTTTTGTTTTTTAAGAGAGAGGGGCAGTGAGAGAGAGAGAGAGAGAGAATCAATCTTATTTAGTTTTTCATGTGGCTTTCATTGCTCCAAAGCTTTCTTGTGCTCGGGTTTGAACTTGCGTACTCACACATGCCAGGCAAAAGCCGTAACCACTGAGCCACTGCTCCAGCCCTTCCAATGACTTTTAATTGTACTGCAATGAAATTCAAAGACTTTTTCACGGCTCCCCATATCAACAGGTTTTGTCTGCTTCTCTGACCTCCCATACTGTGGTTTGTTTGACTCCTTGCTCATCTTAGCTATTCTAAAAACAAATGCAATGCCTTTACTTCTCTCATATTTTTTGTTTGGCTTATGTACTGCCTTTTATTCTATCTGGAATGTCTTTCTTCAGATATTTGTGTGGCTCATTCTGCAACACTGTAGTCAGCTTATATCACTCCTCAAAAGTCTCTTGTCCTATCCCATCCTGTTACAGCATTATTCTCTATCACCTTACTCTCACTATCAGTTTTATAGCATTTATCACACTTGAAAATAAAGTGTACTCATATTTTATTGCCTGTGAGTCACACCAAATCATTAACTCCCTTAGGGCATGGACTTCATTTATCACCATGGTTACTTCTTAAAGCAATGCCTGTCATAAAGAGGTGCTCAGTAAATATTTTTTAAATGAATGAATGAATGAGTGAATGAACTTTCTGCACCTTTCACTACCTAGTTTAAAGGAGTACTTTCTATATTAAGTTCCCTGTATTCCTACTAGGCCCTATTCTGTTTACTAAGCACCAATAAATTTAAAATGTTCATTCGTTTTCTTTTTAAGAGAAGCAAAGACAGTGCTAACCAAAAAGAACTGAACTAACTCTAGCTCTGGTTTTAAAAATATTTCCAACAATGTAACACGAAAGAATGAGTGATTCATTATGTGTTGAAAACTTCGTCTCACAGTAGGTAATGAAAAACAAAAGAAAACAGTGTTACTATTTGTATACTTCAGAGAATATTTCTCTCATCTACTCTGTCTATATGAACAATCTCATTACTGATCATCTCCCAAAGGAAAATTGGGTCCTTCATTCATTTGCTACGGAATATATCCTGGCTTTCACAAATCTTCAGGGCTGCAGTGTTCTATATTAAGCTGGACCACTCCAATCTAGCTGGTTCTGGAACACTGACAAAACTATGGACAAGTTCAAAGGCCTTTTTTAAATTGCAGGGCGGAACTGTGTTCTCTCTGAGTTTATTTGTGTTCATCGTGATATGGGTGATGACCTTTTATTAACTTTAGACAGCAGTGCTAAAAGATGGTTTCAATCTACTTAACTCTACAAGAACACACCACAGAACTAAGAGAGGTAAGCTCGAATCACTTTTAGCTTTCCCTAATTTAAGGAAACAAGATAGGAGACTCAAAAGCACTCCCAAGGTATCCTGGCCCTCTCCTAACATATGTCATTGATTTAATCCAGTCCTCAGCTCCCATAATTTATTTGACAAGATGATACTTAGTAATCAAGTAAGACAACCAGTTAAGGGAATAATTTTTTTTCTGTGTTCATGGTTTCCAGGGAAGTATAGACAATTTTAACAGAATTTAGGAAAAATATTTGTAAGTCTGGATTACAGATGAAATACCTTGATTTGGATATTACTTGCAAGTTTTATGCATCCAAGAGGTCCTCACTTAAAAAGGAAAACAAAACTCTCAAATACGTTGATTATTGAATCTAATAATTACATCTTGACATACAACACTTAATATTTTGAAACTCACTCATATGAAGGAGCAAGGACAGTAAAAATGAACAAACCAAATCTGAGTTACACTTCTGTCTTGAGTTTAAAACTTTATGAAATCTGTCTAAATTGGTACTGGCAATGATACTAGAGGGAAGAAGCAAAGGCAATACTTTGAGAATCCATGGGGATTTCTCACAATGGGCTTAAAAGCCAATAAGAAAATATCAGGCCAGTTCTGGATATAATTTTTTTTTAATTTTCATTTTTTTATTTTTGAACAACCTTACAAGATTTTAACAAAATAATATAAAATGTGTATATATTCTGGATATTGCAATTATCCCCAGGAGTGCCCCCCCAATTACCCTCCCTTATCCCACCCTTCCCCTTCCCACTATAATTTTTATATTTGGATACCTGACAGTTGATCCATGTCAATATTCATATAGTAATGAGACTTATCAAGTTATGCTGTACTTATTCAGACCTTTCAGTTGGTGTGAGTCCAGCTTCTTCCTCATGGTGTGGCCTACATAGAATTCTTCTTAAATGGGAAAATGTCCTTGGATCTTGCTGAAACTGTAACAAAGCCAGGGGACCACCCCCAGTTTCCCAAGAAGTACTCCTTGAATCCTATTCTCTCTCTCTCTCTCTCTCTCTCTCTCTCTCACACACACACACACACACACACACACATTATCATGGATTTAACCCAGGGGCTCTTAATCACTGAGCAATATCCTCAGCCCTTTTTATACTTTATTTTGAGACAGGGTCTCAGTAAGCTGCTTAGGGCCCTGCTAGGTTGCTGAGGCTGGCTTTGAACTTGAGATCTTTATGCCTTAGACTCCCGAGTCTCTGGGGGTTACAGGTGTGTGCCACCACGCCCATTCTCTTTCACTTTATATGTTTAGTTGTCTCATTTTTGAAATGATGCTCCCATTTAAGTTTGGATGCTCTATCGTGTGGTCTCATACTTGCAATAAAATACCATGAAATCATAAACAGAATGTATACAAAAGCTTTTTACCCTGGGCATCTGTTATCACATATATAAACCTTGACCATGATGGTTCACTTTATGATTTTTCCACTTGAGGATGAGATGAAAGCAATATCAATTTCAACAGAAACTATACTTTAAATTTTGAATGTTCATCTTTTCACTGGCTAGCAATGTGGTAGGATACTCTCCTACCATGCTGGGCAGCAGCAGTGAGCACAGCTCCCAGTCCGCTATGCCACCACTAGGGTGAACAGCTGGTCCGCAGTCCACTGTGCTGCTCGACTATAATGTTCAATAGGCGAGGCATATTCAATGCATTTTCAACTTAAGATATTTTAAACTTATGATGGATTTCTTGAGATATAACCCCATTGTAAGTCAAGTATATAACTTTTATTAAGAACTTGTGTAAAACTTTCAAAGGAAATCAAAAGAAAAGATTACTTCTTGAGTAGAGGAGTGGTAGTTACAGTGGAAAGATTCTTTGATATGCTATTTTGAAGAACAGTGATAATTCCATACTAAAATACCCTTGCGTTTGGCCAAATAAATAGCTACTTTCCACTATATGGCACTTTTTTTTTTTTAGAGAGAGAGGGACGGGGGAGAGAGAGAGAGAGAATCAATTTTATTTAGTTTTTAATGTGGCTTTCGTTGCTCCAAGACATTGCTGTGTATATGGTGCTGGGGTTTGAACTCTCGTACTTGCGTATGCCAGGCAAGTGCCATAACTGCTGAACCCACTATATGGCACTTTACCTCCCTTTCACTGGGCTGTATGGTTCTTATCTCAAGGGAATCTCACAGTTTATAGAGTTCAAGCAGTGGCTATCACTTGGAATTCTTGAACAGGCCCCCAAAAGAAGGAATCTGTCTGAGGGAAAAAGAAAATTTGGTTCAATTATTCCATTATTATGGTTTTCCCATTTATATAAGGATTTATGGGAAAATATGAAGATAGCTTCTCTGTGTGAGTAAATATAAGTGCACTATATAATAATTATATAAACAAATCACCATTAAACTCTTTAAAAACTAAGGGAGGGGTTAGTGGGAAGTTTTAAAATTGGTATAAAGTTTTAGTAATGCAAGATAAATAAGCTATAAAGACATAGAATATATTATGCACTGTATAGCCCAGTGTTTATGGTTAAGTATACTGTGGTACTCATTTAAACATTTAAGAGGGTAAATCTCATGTTAAGTGTTTTAGCATAGCAACAAACCCTGAATGAACTACTCAAAGAAACTTCTGAAACACACACACACACACACACACACACACACACATACACACACGTGCCCATCTGGTGGTGCATGTTTGTAATCCCAACTACTAGGGAGACTGAGGCAGGAGGATCACAAATTTAAGGCCAGTCTTGGCAACTTAGTGAGATCCTAAATAACTCAAAATAAAATTTAAAAAATGATGGAGGTATAGTTCAGTGGTAGAGTGCTTGCCTAGCATGCATAAGTCCCTGGGTAGAATTTTTAGTACCACATAAATAATAAGTAAATAAGTAAGTAAATAAATAAAAATACACAGTGCTTTCCTTGGTTCCTAACTGCCTTCTTGGCTCTCCCTAACACTTGATTCCCTACTATTACTTTTCTTTGCACTCTCAGGAAGAACAAATAATAAAAATATCATTTATCTTCTTTTTTTTTTTTAAAGAAAGAGGGATAGTGAGAGAGTGAGAGAGAGAGAGAGAGAGGGAGAGAGACGGAGAAAGAGAAAGACAGAATCAATTTTATTTAGTTTTTCATGTTTGTTGCTGGGGTGGTGCTGGGGTTTGAACTTGCGTACTTGCACATGCTGGGCAAGTGTTGTAACCGCTGAGCCACTGCTCCAGCCCCTCATTTATCATCTTGAATCCAGAATAGACATGATTTTATTTTAAATGGTAGGTAACTCATAGATAGAAATAGCTTAAGTGACTTTAACCCATAAACGTAAAAGCAATTGTTTTACAGTTAGAATCAACTTGGAAGAATCCAATAGTGAATGATCATTTAAAGAAGTGATGGTTCCCCCTTCCCTAGCATAAATAGACAGAAATGACTCCTTGAAAATATAAATAGTATATTTTCCTTACATTTAAATTTTTTAAAAATTCCTATATCAGTTACACTCCAGTCACTAGTCAGGTAACATTGAACAAACTTCTTAATCTTTCTAAACTTCAGTATTCTTATCTGTAAGTGTGAATAAAAATCATGGCTGCTCCATAGGGTTTTGTGAGAATACATATGTAAGACATTTCACTTTGTGCACTGAATATGGTACATTGCTTATTCTCCTTCTTAAGTCACAAATGCAAAATCTTATGTAGTTACACTGAAAAACATACATTTATTTATTAAATATTTAATGACTACCTACTATGTGCTTATCACTTGGTAAGTGATATGGATATGTTAGCTAGCAAGACACATTCTGCCCTCATGGTGTTTATGGTCTAGAAGGCAAGAGTGACATTAGGTAATAATTACTCAAATTACTATATAATTACTGTCATAACTGGGCTGTAAAGGAAGAGAACAGGTGCTATAAAAGAATAAACACAGTGAATGAAGGTGAGTCATTTCTCTGAAGAGTCAGAGAAGGCTGCCACAGAAAAATTACCTTCAACTAAGATCTGGGGACTAAAAGACAGATTTGTAGGGGTGGTACTGATGGAATACAGTGAAATAATTCACATGCTTAATTAAAATCCCACAGATTTCCCATTTCAGTTGAAAATGTTTTTTATTAAAAATTACAGAAGAAAAGTTTCTACATGCCCTTATAGTTTTCAACTATTACTGTAGGATATTACCAGATCAGTAGGATCAATATAAAAATTAAGAAAATTTTATTTAGTGGAATACACTAAAATGGATTAAACTGTTACAAAATTTTTAAAGAGTTAAAATCTTAAAAATGATCTTTACTAAACTTCAATCTTCTATGATGGACTTACCTGAAAATGGATAAGGTTTTATTTGCTTTGGAGAGTTTTTTATTTGTTTGTATTTTTAGGCATTGTTGTGAAGTGGAAAGAACACTGACACTGACGTCAGGAGGTCTGGGTTCTATTTCTGACCGCTGACCATTTGCTGGGGAGCCATACCAAGGCATTTTGTAAAAGAGGAGAGTGGTGGAGTAGCAGAAGCTTTGCTGAGGATCACTTTTAGCTGAGGAGATGACAGCATGGATGAGGGTCAGAAGGGTCCTCAAACTGCACTTGTCTTTCTCCCAAACATATCTTCGCTCTTCTTTTTTGGTTTAATGACTATATATTTTATATATATATATATTATATATATATGTAACATATATTATATATATTAATATTATATGTATAATATATATGTTACATATATATATTTTATCCTACTGTCAAGATTGAAAGGGAAGAAAGAAAAGAGAGTAGCTTTTGGTGATAATAATGCAATAATTAATTGATTCAAAATTTAACTTTAGAGAAAGAGGATATGAATGGGAATTGAATATTGATTTGCCACTCAAATTATACGAGAGCCTTTTATCTTTTGACTGGTGCTTGGGATCCTGCTGCCAGAAATAATCACATTGCTATGAGAGCCAACGAAGTCTCATTTTCTTAGAATTTCATTTTCTCTACCTTGATCCTAAGCAACTGTCTTCTCTGATACCGATCTTTTTATTTCCTTGCTTCTTCTGCTTTGTTTTTCTTGTCATTTCTTTTGCTACTCTCTTTCCTGATTCATTCTACTTTCCTCTCTTGATTTCTTCATCCCATGAGAACACAATCATTAATTGAAACCTTTAATATACAACCAAAGCACAAATGTGTCATAATAAAAAAATCCTCAAATATTCTAATCAATTGTTATAACAAGGTAGTAGGATGGCAAATAACATCCAAAAGTCATGCCGCACGTCCCCTAGTACTACTTATAAGGTTTCTATTTGTAAGAAAGTAATATCCTACCACTGACCTGGTGGTATTTACAATTTTCTTAAGGTAAAAGGTTTGAAGAATGATAAGAATTGTATTTGTGTTCAAGGTGTAGGCCACTCTGAGATAAACATATCATATTCTGATATTTTTCATTTTATTGTCAGTTTGTAGGTGGGCACTTCAAAGAAATTACTTGTTAATTCACAATGGTTGTAATTATAATGAAAAGAAAACATAGTTAAATAAGTCTGAAGGATAAAGAAAATTGCTTAAGAATTTTGTGGAATTAGCAAGGGAATTTTTAAAAATTCAAAACTAAAAAGTGAATTAATTTTGGCAAAATTACTTATACATAACATTATATTTGCATACCAGATGAACAAATGTCATTATTTCAGAGATGTTACTAGTACATAAATGTCAAATCAAGTAAGTTTCTCAGCATCCCCACCATTTTGCCACAGCATGGTCCAACCACCTTGGAACAGACTGGCAGAGGAGAAAACAAATCAAAATATGTTGGCAACCAATAGGGCATAATGAATGCTTTCCAATATTATTCTTTGGATTAGAATTGATTTTTTCAGAATTCACATCAATAGAGTTCTATTAGACCAAATATGGTACTTTGGCCTTTGAGAAAACTGCAGAAGCAGGAAGAGCTGAGACCATCTTCTTTCTGTCCTTCCCCTATTGAAGCAGGCCATAAAAGAGTTCCCTGGCCTTTCTACCAAGCAGGTTAAAGCCCTCCTGTAAGAGGTGCCTTCTGTAACACCAGAGGGATGTCCTTTTTTCTGAAGACACTGGGACCGCTTCCCCATCCCCAAACCCCCCCAAAAAAATAGAAAAGAAAAAGCCTTGCGAAATTCCTCCCAGCCTACTATCATTTGTTCATATTCTTTTGTGCACTCATGCTTCTCTACAGCTATCATTTCATCGTCAACTTAGCACAAAAATACACAGGTTTCCCTCTTTCTTGGCTCTTCATTTCTAAAGGCTATACCACATAAAACTCAGATAAGTTTGTATCCTTTGTTTGGTAAGCTGTCTTGTGTTGTGGATACTTCAGTCATAACTGTAGCAGTGAGTGGGAAAGAGAAGCCTTGTCTTTCCTATAATAGGATGGTTGATCAAGTTGAATTGAAAAGGAAGTCACATAGAACAAATGAACAGTCATGAAAACTTTGGTATGTTGACCAGAGCTTCTCATTTATAGCTCTGTCAGTGTGGTATGAGAGAGAGCTAATGAAACAAATTTTAATAATCTGAGAACCCTTGAAATTATTTTGATTTTCAACTTTTTGATTAATAATAGCTAATACAATAATATTTAATTGATATCATGTACATGTACAAAGGGAAAAAGAGTCTGTTTTAATAAATTGTATAGAGGAACAGATATTAATAGATTCATTGAGCTTGCAAAAAAATGAAGACCTTTTCCATCAGATGTTCTATGAGAAAAAATCTAAATAAGGCCTTTGGTTGTTTGGGAAATCATCCCATGAAGATTGGGTTGTGGGCTAGTCTTTTTTAAAACACCTTGGAGAAAAGTTAGAGTCAATTCTCTCTCTGAAATCTGGACAGTTAGGAAAAAAAAAATCTGTATTTGTGTCTTGCTAGTGTTTAAGTCTAAATGACCTGAAGGGCACACAGCATACTGAGTCACCAACGGTTGCTTACTGGGTTTGTCCTGAAGTTCAGCAAGGGACCTTGGAAGACGTTAATTTAAAATGCTTCTTTGGTAGATAAGTTATGGTGAAGCTATGAATCTTGGTTACGAAGTGTTTTAGTAATAGAAAAAAAAATAGAAAGTAGGAATGTTGACAGGTAAGGGTTTGACACAGCGCTTGGTAGTGTTCTCAGTCCTGGCCTGAGGGAGATGTGGGGAGCATCCCAAGTCACCTACTATCGGAGCATCCCACAACGGAAGGTCTACCTCCTTACTCAACAGGATGAGGCTTCTTTGTTTCTATTTATACTGAGTAAATTTCTTATCCAAATTTTATTTTCTAATTAGTTTTTCCTGGAAGTAAAATGCCCTAAAGATTACAGATTGCTTCATAAGCATCCTTTAAGTGTAAATTAATAAATTAACTTTTGGGATTTTCCTCAGACAAGTCTTATTAGCATGAATGAGTCCTGGGGCATGTTTCTATTCCATAGTTGAGCTAATAAAAGTGAATTTCTGAGCACGCTCATGGAGAACTCACAAAAATTTATTTGCTCGAAGAATTTTAATCTGAAAAAGCATTATCCTTACCAACTCTTCAACTACAACATTAATGAACTAAAACTCATGTCAACGTATTGTGACATCTTGTTATGCATAATTTTTATACATAATAGATATTTTTGTTTAAAGCTATATATAAAAACAGATTCTGTCAATTTATCCATGCTGGATGGATTTATCATTTTATCAGTGATGGATTAATACTTGTTATTGAGACTGGGTAATGGACACATTGAGAGTTCATTATGGTATCCTTTCTATTTTGTGTGTATTTGACAATTTATAACAAAAATTAAAACCAAGGCAAACAACAAACAAAAAGAAATAATAGGAGATTTGAAATGCATCTTCAAAGTACTCTAAAATTAAGGTAATGTGGTTTGTACTCTGCCTGGGTTCTCAGTGTATTTGTTTCCACAACAAGCACAATTTTATCTCCAGTTGCTTGGCAGGGCTCCCAGGTGTCCACCAGCTCTGCCTCCCGCTGCCTGCTGTTTCTTTGCCAGGGGCACCCACTATATTTGGATCCTGTGTGTAACAGTTGATACTTCAGCTCAAGTTATAATGCACCAACTCATTTCTTTTAAAGGAAGGATTGATACTTGTTTACCCTTGTTGATCATATTAAAATAGCTGTAAGAGAATTTTGATTCTCTAAGGAGTGTTTCTGCCCTTTTGATAAAAGTTTTCCTGCATGCCAAATCTTTATCTCCATGAATGCCAAAGTTATCTCTTGTTCAAAACTTACAAAAGTTCCTATCTTTGGGTCAGAAATACCTTAGGGTTAGAGTCCAAATTCTGAAACTATAACACGCTGATCTAATTCTCAATATATATATATATATATATATATATATATATATATATATATATTTTATCCCTGTATAAAATATATATTATACATTGAGTTTATAATGCTTATATATTGCTTATATATACACACATACATTTATACACATTATATGTACACACATATATAAACAATATAAATTTCTAAATAACACAAATTTAATAAGTAATACAATTTATAAATAATGTAAAATTATATTAAATACAACACTACAACAATTTGTCAAGGAACCTGACCAGATAGATATAAAAATTATCAAACAATGTCATTAGTTCTTTTTTTCACTAAAGATTAAATCCTCCACAGAGAGATTTCAGCTTCATACATTTCATGGAAGAAGATATTCAACGGAGCTAGAGTGGTGGCTCAGCAGTTATGTGTTTGACTCATTTGTGCAAAGACTCGGGTTTGTACCCCAATACCACATACACAACAAAGTGTCAGAGCAATGAAGGTGACGTGAAAAATTAAATAAAATTGATTCTCTCTCTCTCTCTCTCACTTTCCATCTCTCTCTCTCAAGAAGAAGAAGGAGGAGGAGGAGGAGGAGAAAGAGGGAGGAGGAGAAAGAGAAGTTGTTCAAGCTGGGTGTGATGGTGCACAACTGAAATCCCAGATACTCAGGTGGCTGAGGCAGGAGGATCTTAAGTTCAAGGCCAGCCTTGGTAACTTAGCGAGTCTCAAAAATTAAATAAAAATTTATAAAGGAGTGAGGTGTAGCTCAGTGGTAAAGTGTTTCCCTACAAGTACTGCAGAGAGTAGAAACAAACAAACAAATAAAACAAAAAACCCCAAACAAATGGAGATACTCAATTGATATTAAGGCCTTGTTAATAGTTTAATTGTGTCCTCATAGTCCACCCTTGATGGAGAGATGTATGGAAGGAAAATCATGAGAAATTCTAAACCCAGATTGTCTAAATCTAAGAAAGCCTATGTAATGGGTTAATAGATTATGTAAGTGGTTTGGGACAAAAACATACTTATAAAATTAAGATTTAAAAATCAAATAATGTAAAATTGATTTTGAGCTAATACAATTTTGTTATTATGACTTTATTTCTTCATGTAGTTAAAATATGTTGTTTTATTGTCATTATGCATAATATATTATCTGAAATATAAAATATAGAAAATTATAAAGTACAAAATTAACCTCAAAAGCTTATATATATAAAAAGATGTATATATATATTTATATATGTTTTATATATAAATATACACATACATATGTGGGTGACATTTTTAAAATAGAACAAAGTGCATATGTTAAGATATCTAATATTTTGGCTTTACTCAGACTGAATTTGTGAATATTTTACTTTTCTGATTTAATTGAGATGTTTAACTTGTGTTGATGGAACAAGCATACTCTATGTATGATCCCATATTTTCCTTTCTGGAGAAATTTATAGGGAAAAAATCTGTGGCTATTTTAATTTGATTTTGTTTTTATACTTTTTTCTCATAATGAAAAAATAAGTAATTTTATCAAGGGGCCCCTTACATGGAGAGCCATAACTCTTTTTTTTTTATTAGATGGATATATAGATACAGTTGCGGGGGAAACATATCAAACATTCAAGAACCAATGTATATATACTTAGTTATCCAGGGCTAATGCCGTATCATGGATGCCCAGCTTGGGTTCCCCCTGTTGCTGTTTCCCCCAGAAGAACTCCTGAGTTAAGTGGATATCTCGTGGAGGGCAGAGATCCCCCATATTCCCACTCTCCAGTCTCCTAGGAGTTCTTCCTTCACCCTCCCCCGCCCCCATCCCCCACCCTAAGCCTCCAAGTATCCTAGGGAGTTATCTCCCCGTTGCGTTGAGAATCATACAATTTGAAGTTATTATTAGCTTAGCCGTCTAACATACCGAGAGCCATAACTCTTAATAGAAATAATGGTTTTACGTTAAAATATTTGAAGAAAATACTTATTACCACCAGGTATAGAGATTTATCTCTTAATTCTGCAAATGCCTTCAATGATCAGTCTATCTTTTTTTTTTTGACTCTATGGATTGAACCCAGGGACACTTAGCCACTGAGTCACATCCCCAGCCCATTTTTATTTTTTATTTTGAGACAGGCCGCACTAATTTCATAAGGTCTTACGAAGATGGCTTTGAACTTAAGATCCTCCTATCTCAGCCTCTGGTGCCACTGAGATTATAGGTATGTGCCACCAAACCCCACTTATGGTCAGTCTTTTTACATCACCACAGCTTCTTCACCTAAACTTCCATGTCATTTATACAAAACTATAAATACTGTCAAAAAATTATCATCCTGAGTTATAACTATGTTAGGCGGACACAAATTTCCATAATATACATTCTGTACAAATGGTCACGTATTTTTGTTAAGTTCATGTCATATAGTCAAATCTCCCATGTCTAAAACCTGGCTCTGCCTATGCAAGCCATCTGTACATGTAGAAGTAAGTTACATTAACTCTGTGCCTGCATTTTCTTTTTTTTTATTTTTATTAAGTTTTTTTTTTATTAGAAGAATATAGAAATACAGTTGAGGGGGAAACATTATCAAAACATTATCAATCAATGGATATAAACTTTGTTATTGAGGGGAAAAACCAGATCATGGATAACCACCTTGGATTTTACCTTTAGCAGTTTCCCCCAGAAGAACTCATGCGTTAAATGGATAGTTCGTGGAGGAATGACATCGGCTTCTGGG
>PVKS010004200.1:0-74209 GCA_004027875.1 Aplodontia rufa | reverse complement strand
CTCCTATGAGTTCTTCATATACCTTCCACCCTCCCCATCCTGCTCCCTGCACCTCTGAGAATCCTATAGAGCCCTCCCCCTAATGTTCTGAAAGTCATTCAATTTGCAATTTTGCGAGGTTAGCCGTCAGCCCTACTGCTTCCCCAAATATGTTAGCATCAACAGATGAGAGATACCATTCGGCCCTTGAGTCTCTGAGATTGGGAGACTTCACTAAGCATAATTCTGTCCATCTCCATCCATTTGATTTCAAAAGACATCATATCATGCTCCCTAATGGCCGAGTAGTATTCCATAGTATATATGAACCAAAGCTTTTGTATCCACTCATCAATTGAGGGGCATCTGGGTTGGTTCCATAATCTAGCTATAGTAAATTGAGCTGCTATAAACATTGATGAAACCACATCATTATAATATGCTAATTCTAAGTCTTTTGGGAAAATTCCCAGTAGTGGGATAGCTGGGTCATAAGGTGGTTCCATCCTTAATTTTTTGAGGATTCTCCACACTGCTTTCCATGGTGGCTGAACCAGTTTGCAGTCCCACCAGCAGTGTAGTAGTGTTCCTCTTTTCCCACAGCCCCTCCAGCATCTGTCGTTGTTTGTATTCTTCATTTTTGCCACTCTAACAGGAGTGAGGTGGTATCTCATGGAAGTTTTGATTTGCATTTCCCTGATAACTAATGATGTAGAGCATTTTCTCATATATTTATGGGCTTTCTGGATTTCTGCGGGAGAGAAGTTCCTTTTGAGATCTGTAGCCCATTTATCGATTGGATTATTTGCAAGTTTGGATTTTAGTTTCTTTAGTTCCCTGTAAATTCTGGATATTAGCCCTCTGTCCGAGGTGTAGCAGGCAAAAATTTTTTCCCATTCTGTAGGTTCTCTGTTGATGCTCTCGACTAGATCTTTAGCTGTGCAGAAGCTTTTTAGTTTAATTGCATCCCATTCATTTAATTTTGATTTTACAGCATGCGCCATAGGAGTTCTATTGAGGAAGAAGCTGCCGACTCCTATAAGGTGCAGTGTTGACCCGACTTCTTTTTCTAGCAAATGTAAGGTTGTTGTGCCTGCATTTTCTTCCTTAAAAACAGCAATATCTTTATCCTCATATCCCTAGGGTTACTATGAGGAAAAAAGAAGACAATAAGAAAGATTCAGGATAGAATTTACCTATTCAGTATTTTTAAGTAATCACTATTATTTAAAAGCTTCCTATGGTATGTACCAGTTTATATAAAAATGTATATGTATATAACAATGCTGTATGTATCAATATGTGCTGATAATGTACTACTTTTCAGTTTATTATAATTGTCAGATATTGTCATAAAAAATTGAAAAAGAACAAAAAATAAATAGAACTAGAATAAAATTATCCAAACTTCACTACCCAGAGACAACCCTTGATAACATACATATCCAGACTTTTCCCAAGAGTTTGAAAATGTAAGCCTTAATATATAATAAATATATAACTGAAATTGAATAGATTTTCACTTATACATAGCAAACTTGCAATTATTTTGTTAATGCTTTTTAGATTCTGAGAGGTGGGCATCAAGCATTTATCTAAAGTTTAATTTGGAAAATATCGTGACATGGAATAATTGGATCATGAAATTTTTAAAGATTCCAGTTTCATATCATATAGATTTTAAAAGAAATTGCTTACTTTCTTCAGCAGTTAACTTTTCACAACTGAAAGAAAGTGCCTTTGAAGAATTTTACAGAATTAATTTTATGACATTAAATACCAAGAGGAATGTACACATTATACAGTCTGACAGAATTTGATTTGATGTATAAATTAGACATTACTGGTGGAATTAATTCTGGTTTTGGTGTATGTTATTGATCCATATACATTCCTTCATATTATTTCTTATCTTAAAAACAAATATATACTTTAGTTAGATTTTTTTATTCAGAAATTTATTTGTTGAACAATCAAACAAGCTTCTAATGAAATAATATAATATGTATATATAAATTCTGAAAATTAGATTTATCCCCAAGAGTCCCCCTTTAGTCGGATCTTTGATGAATTGATTCATCAGTTTTATCACTGCATCCTTCATGTTTTGGCTAGGAATGACCCTAATATACTCCACTCTGACTACATTGTGAACACCTTCCAACCAAAATATTAGTTTCCTTGCTTTTCCCAGAGTATATAAACGGAATTTAAAAACACTTAGTGGAGGTATTATTTTTTGGATAGAGAGATTTTACTGTAAATAAAGCATGTTAAGATTAGATTTCCCCAAGGATCTTTCCAACCCAAAATACTATTTGTTTAAGGCCTTATTTGTACTTTAGCCTTGTTAAAAATTATGTCCTCATAGGTCCACCCTTGATGGAGAGATATATGGAAAAGCATGAGAAATTCTAAACCCAGATTATTTAAGTCTATCTAAGAAAGACTATGTAATGGGTTAATAAGATTATATAAGTGGTTTGGGACAAAAAAAAAATACTTATAGAAGTTAAGATTTTAAATTCAATTTAAAATCAATTTTGTGCTAACACAATATTTTGTTATTATGACATTAGTTATTCATGTGGTTAAAATCTGTTTTATTGTCATTATGCATAATACAGTCTCTAAAAATATAAAATATAGAAAATTATTAGTACAAAATTAACAACCTCAAAATCTTATGTCCTAACTAACTATTATATGTATATACACTTTACTATATATATGCATATATATACTTTATATATAAAAATATACACATACATATCTATATATACATAAATAGTTAATATCTAGAATAAGAAATATTTTATTTATAGTTCAAAATAATCAAACTTGCTACCAGATTTTTTTTGGTTGGAAGTTGATCATCTGGGGAAAAAAAAAGTATTCTTTCCATATTCTATGTAGTGATGAATTATACCATACCAATTTAACGTAACAAAAATGCTTTTGAGGGCTGGAGTGGTGGCTCAGGGGTTTTGGAGCTTGCATGGCACGCGCAAGGACGCAGGTTCAAACTAGCACCGCGTACGCTGTAAGGTGTGGAGCAACAAGGTCTACATGAAAACCTAAATAAAATTGATTCTCTCTCTCTCTCTCACACTGTCCTTCTCTCTTAAAAAAACTGCTTTTGAATACCCCAAAATGCCTAATTTAAAAAGTTATCATTTTTAAACATCCAAAAACAAAAATTCCAGTACTTAGAAAAAAAGTTTACTTTTCACATCATTAATATCAACAGAGTTTGAGGCCTAGAGGACTCCCATTAATAAGATTGCACAGCATTTTGTGATGTATGCCAAGGTGTTGATGGTAGAGCGAATCACCCATAAGGCTCATTCAGTCCCCGGGAAGAAACAACACACCTGAAGTGTTGAACTGAAAATCGCAGAGTATGGTGATGCATATGGTGGTGTGCACAGGGCGTCCTCTCCAAAATGACTACATGGTAGAAGATCTAAGTGAGCACTGGCACAGTGAGCCAGCAGACTAAATCTTCTTTTTTGCATTTTTAAAGCTCATTAGTGGAAATAGGAATCATTATGATGAGTATGTGAGAAGTTGAGCTTGTGACCATTATCTCTTTTTTATTTCCTAGCCTGGTGCTTCACAACACATTTTACATCAGAGCAAATTTTGAAATGGGGAAAATGGATGAGGTTTCCCTTCTGGTCTGTTTTTCACTCCAGGTTGAGATTGATTTCACGGCACAGCCAACTAATTAGGAAGTTCTGCTTCAGGCCCATTTCTTATTTTCTTGACAGTCTTCAAGTAATGTCTTCAATACACCAAGCCTTTTCAGTTATTGACCCACATGTTATTACCAAAATCATTCACATGTTCTCTGTCTCAACCATCCACCAGACTCCTCAAGGAATTTTATTTTCTCGGAGTAAAATGTCAGACTGGTAAACCCCCATCTTTCTTTTCTTTTTCTTTTTTTCTTACTAGAAACTGCCAGTGAGAGTC
The DNA here is from genome assembly GCA_004027875.1 of Aplodontia rufa. Taxonomy (NCBI): domain Eukaryota; kingdom Metazoa; phylum Chordata; class Mammalia; order Rodentia; family Aplodontiidae; genus Aplodontia; species Aplodontia rufa. Next base: position 70,252 of record PVKS010004200.1, on the reverse strand, counting down.
ACAGTCCCTTTAAAACTTGTTCCTCTTAAAAAGAAAGATGTGGGAGGATCTCATGAAAATCCAAGGCAAATCAATAGAATAGAAGAAAGAGAGCACAGGAAGGGAAAAGGGAGGGAAATGGGATATACTGGGGAATGATATAAGTCAATTTATGTTGTTTTATTGAGCGCATGTATGAATGTGCAATAAGAAATTCCACCATTATGTGCAATTACAATGCACTGATAAAAAATGTGGAAGGAAAACTTGCTCCTCTTCCTCCAATAGCAATTGTTAAAACCACCCCCAAAGTTGACACTTGAATCCTTAAAACTAATTTAAACTTTGCCTTCTTCCTTAATCACACATTTATTCAAGTACATAGACTTCCTGGATCTGCTCTTATAGTAGTTCCCATCCTTTTATTCCTTTCTATTCTGTTTGTGCCTTTTTAAAATTCTGCCCTTCTCCAGGGATTGCTTAGTGAGCTTTAGAAGGATACTGTGACTTCTGTTTCTCTCTCAAGTGCTAAATGTTTCTTTAAGTATTAGAATAGATAATTCTTCCTCTCCATTCTAGATTTTAAGCATTACATATTCATGTCTATGAGTAGTTTATTTCTTTTGATGATTAGGATTGAAAGACAAATTCCCTTAGAGTAATGTGTAGGATCTTCTTAAAGATGGGCAGTTTATAGTTTATTAAATACAACTATAAAAAGTTTTCATTGCCATGCCATCTTGTAATTCAAAGTTTCTGTTATTTTTCAAGTAACCCAAGAAGTTCTGAATCATATATTGGATGGTAAAATGGTAAGCAAACATTTATATACTTAGCAAATAATGTGTTTAGGTGGAATACTCTAAAACCTTTTCCTGCCAAATTAGTTCATCTTTTGATCTCTGTATTTTTCTACACTAGCTTTTAATACATTGGTTTTTTAATTTTTTTAATTTTGAGACAGGGTCTCACTACACTGCTGAAGCTGGCATCAAACTAGTGATCCCTACTGCCTCAGTTTCCTGATTGCTGGGATTATGGGCGTGCACCAGCATACCTGGCATATGCATTGATTTTGATGAAGTGCAACTTTTAATATGATTTGCTTTGTGGCAAGTGCATCATTGCTTAGTCCCAAACACTTAAAAAGGCCAAGGACAGTGATTTGATTTCCCAATGGCTCAACTTTTTTTTTTCCTGCTAATTTCACAGACTGTACTTCAAACGATGGCCAAACATTCCATAAATGATGGAGACAGGAAGAGGGAGTTGGAATGGCTCAGTGGCGATTCACTTTAAAACAAGTTAATGCACGTGCTCTCCTGTAAAGAGTTAAAGAATTTCACCCTCCGTTTTAGACAAATAATCCAGCATTTATTTTATTTTCATAATTTGCTGCCGATTGTACCTTTATGATCCTCAACAGTCCCCTCTTCCCCCTTCTCTTTCAGACTTGCTTCTCTTCTTCTGAATTACTTTTGTTCCTGGACTTACTGTGGTGCTCTGACTCAGTAAACCTTTTGTAAGTTCAAAATATCACAAAGGAAAAATACATTTAATAACCTAACTTACCAAATAAAACAACTTAGCAACACAAAATACTGTAGGGTCTCAGATGTTGACCCTTGTGGTTGCATGCTAACTGGGAGCTGTGTCTTTGCTGCTCCCCAGAATCTTGATGTCACTAGCCTGGGAAAAGATCAGAATTCAAAATTTGAATTACATTTTCTACTGAATGCAAATCACTCTAGTGTCAAAACAGAGTTGAACCCCCACAAATGGAGGATTATCTTTAGGAGAAATGCAAAAGCTTTACTCAGTCCCGCTGACCCCAAACTCATGGTCTTTCTGCAGTCTGGTTTTATACTCATTATAAAAAGCAATGATAATTTAATTTAGTTATTATTTATCACTAATTCTGAATCAGTGTAATATAACATTTTATGGTTGCTAGACAAAGACCTCCTTTATACCAGACTTGTATAATCTCCAGATTGATCAAGATTTTACATTTTGTCATTTGCATTTTGAAGTACATATAGTATGCATACTACATATTGTATATATACTATATACAGCATAATGTTTATTTTCTACAGTTGTCTAGAATATTTCAGTTATTATTCAATATTCTTTCAGTTGCAGGTCAGAAAACCAACTCGTAGATCCTGGACAAGGATCTGTTAAAGCAACTGTGTCAATGTGTATGCTTGTATGAAGGTAAACCAATGAATCCCTTCAGTATATAAGTTGATGCTGAACCAATTAAAAATAATAATAAAAAGGGGGGTCCACTGGCTTATTTCACTAGGGTGGTAGTCATGTACCTGCTAGAGGTTCAGATCGTTGTTGCCAAGTTTCTTAACACTTGCAGATTCAACTCCAAGAGGGAACAAATGAGTAAACCCAAAGGACTTAATAATGAACGGTTTAGGTTATATGCTTACCCCTTAATTCAATTGTAAAATGTCAACATGCTGTGATGGTCAATCTAAGCAGAATGATGTTGTGTCATAGGAAGAGTTGTGTTTTTATAATAGGGAAGAGTGGGAAAGGAAGTGGTGCTGATAAAAATGGCACATATCTATTATAATATATAGCTCTTGCTCTTGATTTACACTTTTATTTAGATAGTACTGCACATTGTAGTCTTACCTGGATACAAAAGAGGCAATTTAAAAGGCCTGAGCAGGTATTTCACTTACGATACATTATTACTTTGTAGTACTTTCAGTTGTTTGTTTTTGTGTGCTTCTAGGGGTACACAACAGTGGGTTCAGGGTTTATTCCCCAGTCCCTGTTGGCTTACGTTAGTGATTCTCAGACTTGTTTGCCAATGTCTTCTGAAAGCCATGAAAAGTGAATTATACCACCAGGGGCTTAGGGAGACAAGAAAGCATCATATTTTTTGGAAGATGTTCATGTTTTATCTAAACATTCATCCATATTCTTTTTCTAGTCTTTAAGATGGATAGCTTCGTGAATTTACCTAGAGGCAGTATGCATGAAAAGTGCACGGTTGATGGACTGAGACACTTTGCTCTATTTCTATCACTAGCTATGATTAATTTTAAATTAGTAAATTTCTTAATCTCCAAATTTGTTTCCTTATGAGAACAAAATGCATTCTTTATATTGTTCTAAGAATGAAATAATTATGTACATAAAGTACCAAGAACATGCATGATGAATATTTAAAGTTCTCTATTTGTCTTCTGTGATCCATAATCAGTTGATTAGTAAAGTTTCATATAGCTACCATTTAACACCTTGCTGGTGTCAAGCTTATTTTGTGGATATTAGGGAAAAACTGCAACTGTACTGAACATGTACAGACTTTTTTCTTAACAGTTTCATAACATAGATTATAATTATTACATAGCATTTATATTGAATTAGGTAAGTAATGCAGAAATGATTTAAAGTGCACAGGAGGATTGTGTTGGTTACATGCAAATACTATGCCATTTTATGTAAGAGACTTGATGTCCAATGTAAGGATTTTGGTATCTGAGTGGAGTCCTGGTAGCAGTCCCCTGCAGATGCTGAGGGACAACTGTGTATTATCTCTATTTTTTATGATAATCTTACAAGGTTATTTATAATCATAATTCCATATAAGATGAGGAAACTGAGATAAGTTGCTGCTATCTGGGATGGATGGTTAGCATGTACATACCTTATTCAGTAAATTGGGGAAACAAGAAGATTATTAATTTATGAAATCTATTTCCCTAGAAATATCCTTGTATACTCAAGCGGAGAGGGAGTATTAGTTAAAAAGACTCTTTCTGGGGCCCACATCCAAGGATTCTAGGTCTGGAAGATACCCAGGAAAATGCAGCTTTCACAAGATGACCATGTTGTGTTAATGCAGCTGGTCCTTTGGAGACACTCGTACCAGTTTATGCCAGATTTCTTAATGTAGTTCATTGACTCTCTACCCTAGGCTTCAGAATGGGGAGAAGGAAGAGGTTCAGCAGCAGACTTTGAATGACAACTAAACTTAATTTGCATAAGTAGCACTCTACTTCATCATCTACTTCTTCATCATCTCAAGATTTTTTTTTTTTAATGATACTGTCACAGATTCCCTGTAGTTCTTGATGACTTTAATGGATTTTCCTGATCTAGGCTCAATTTAACTATATCAGCAGCAAACAGATGAGGAACAGCAGAGATGGAACTCTAGCCATGGCCCTGTGGAATTGTCATAAGGTGTAATCTCTTACAACCTGGATTTTCTTATCTATAAGTAGGAATTACATTCATCTTATAAAATGATTATAAGGCTTACCACACTGCCTAGCACATGGTTTAGTAAATGGTAACTTTTATTTTTAAATTTATTTTTGAGTGAGATGTCAGATATGATAATGTGTATTAAAACATGCAGCGAACCAGTTCTTACACTAGCAAAAAATTCCCTACAACATAGCCTTTTGGAAAATGTAATGAAAGCTATGGAATAATATGGTCCAATGAAAATATGATGTGAGCCATGTATATAATATTAAATTTCTAGTATCCACAACATAAAAGGTGAATCTGATTTTAGTAATATATTTTACTTAAATATATAAAAATATAATTTCAGCATGTAATCAACCTAAAATTATTAGAATTTTTTCATACTATCTTTGAAACCCAGTATGTATTTTAAACTTCAGTCTCTAGCTTCATGGATTTATTAACCCATTGATAGCTGAATGGAATAATGGGAGGTAGTGGAAATTGTAGGCAGGTGGAGCATGACTGAAAGAAGTAGGTGACTGGGGCATGCTTTTCTGGGATAACATATATATGTTATCCCAGACGCCTAACCCTCGACATCCAGGAGATGAGCAACTTTCTTCTGCCACACCCTTCTGCTATGATGTTTTGCCTCACATCTCAGGCCCAAAGCAATGGAGCCAGCTGACTATGAGCTGAAATCTCTGAAATCAAGAGCCTAAATAAGTCTTTCCTTCACCGAGTTGCTTATTTTTCTTTGGCATTTGTTATAGCTACACGAATTGACTAACCCAGTCTCTAAATTTCCAACAAAAGTGAAATGTAGTTCTATCCAAAGTTGTGTTTAATAGAAATATTATTCTGCCTGTTTTAAAATTTAAATGAAGATTATATTAAAAAAAATCTATTGCCTCAGTCCCAATGAGTCACATTTCAACAATTCCGTAGCCACACGTGACTAGTAGCTACTGTTTTGGACAGAACATTTTGGACCTTCTCTTAAATTTTGTTTGCACTTCTAAGGGTTCATGGACCCCATGAAGTTTATTTTTGTTTAACACGCCTCTTGACTTAAAATTGTCCTTTTCACAGTTTAAAATCTAATTCACTGTGTAAAAGAGTCCACAGGTTGCTTTTCATGTGTTTACTGAACAATACTCACATTTGCTTGTGAATAAATTCTTCGGGGTAAATCAAGCAACTTCATAGAACCAGGAAAGCGGAATATTAATTTGGACTTGGAAGAATAAATTGCATCACTTTTGGCCACTGCTTTCTATTACTGTGGTGTGATGATGGATTTAACTTCTACATATTAAGGTTGTTTTCCATTTCTGACAAGTAAACGTAAATGTTTGCACTTCTCAGAGTATATAAAGGTCAAAAAACCAAGCAATAGTCGCTGAACTTGCGTAGATAGGGATTTATCCTTTTGTCTATTTTTAGCCCGAGTAACTGCTAGCCAATTCGTTTCTGGAGCTAGAAATGCACCCAACTACGAAACAGACAGGCGGATGGCTAGAACTCCGTCAGGTACTGCGTGGAATCCCCTGAGATTACTTCTATGAAACTCCTTAGAGAAACCGTTTTCCGGTGACAGCTTCAGCCGGCCTCTGCAAGCCGGTGAGCACTGCTGCGCGACCTACAGCCTTCTCCGCCCGGCGCAGCAGGACTCGGAGCGGCTTGGGGGCGTGGTCTGGAGCGGAGGGGCCGGCCCAGGGGCGGGGCGGGGGGGGGAGGAGGAGGCGGAAGTTCCCCGCTGGCCTTGGTGAGGACGCACGCACCGGGAGTCACTTGTCAGCGCTCGTCTGCGGCGGAGGCAAAGCTGCGCCCGTCCAGAGGTGAGTGGTCTTGGTGTTGGATGAACGTATCCGATTCCTCACCGGGAGGAAGCCTAAAGCTGCTGTCCCGCACCGCACGCGAGGAGGGAAACCTGTTTGAGCAGAGGAAGGGGCGCACTTTGCAGGCGGGTGGCTCCTCAGGTGCTTTCTGGGCGCGGAGCGGCGGAGGTGGGAGAGCTGCAGGGCAGAGGAGCGCGGGTGGCAGGGCTGCGCGAGAGTGGGCGCAAAGCCGGAGGACGCGCACTGGGACTCCTCACAGCTCGAGCTGGCCGAGGCAAGAGCACGGGAGCCAGGGGAGCGGGAGCGGGCGCCTGGGGGCTGCAGGGCGCCGCCGCACCGACCCGACGGGCCGGCTCCCTGCGTCGCTGGGCACTACCTTGGTATCGGGTACACCCACGTCCAGCGCAGACCTCTCAGTGGTTTAGAGGGAGGCAGCTGGATCAAACGGAAAGGTTCTTTACTTTTTGTTTGTTTGCGCTCAGGCTACTGAGAAACATTATTTCCCCTTTAAGTGTCCAAGGTGGTAACCTGTTCGGGGAAACTTCCGTGAGTGTAGAAAAAAAGCTGGTTTAAAACACAAATCTGTCGCGAACATCAGATTTATTAATACTTGGCGTTTTTGTTGGGGGCTTTTGTAAGACTATGCCTTCGGTGTGTTTGACAATAAGTGGAAAAAGGAAGGGCGTAAAGACCGGTCAAGAGCTTGGAAAGAAATTTCGTGGCTGCGCAGGGCAGGGCAGGTTTTAGGGTGTGATCGCCAGATCCTATCCCAAGTCCGCCTTCCTGACCGTGAGGACGTCTGAACCCGCCTGCCACGGAAACAGCCTGCTGGAGAGCCTTATTTGGCAAAGAGGGCTAGGCGTGAACCTCAGCTGGAAAACTGTCTCCTAGGCTGGCTGCTTTCATCTGTGCCTGTGGCCTTTAGTTCTTCAGATCCACCCCTATAACAGGGTGGATAACAGGGACAGGGGGAAAGAATCTCAAGGTATTTCTCTTTAATTTCAGGCCCTGCTTGTCTCTTAGTAGTCCTTGACGAGTTCTCCTCTTCCCCTCTTCCATCCACCAAAGAAGTTGGGATATAAGTGTGGGAAATACCAAGCTTCTCTCCTTAGTACCAGATCAAAGAAATTGTTTAGACTTTCCCTAGAAGAAAATCCAGAACTATACAGAAATTCCAACATTTTCTACATGCTTGAAAGCAGAATAGGCTGCTATTTCCTGTCTGCTTGGCATTTTAGGAAGGACTTGGGCACTAATAACCGCATGGAGGAGACCTGGAAAAGGCCAATACCAATATTGCCAATGCTTACGGATCAGAATATTTTAAGAAAATGAATTCCGGGAGAATCTAGAAAAGAAATGACACTGGTTTCGTTGTGCAGCTGTGACCTTGCCAGTACTAGAAAGTTTAATAACAAATAGGAGAAGTCTGCAAGGCAATCCCCAAGTAAAGAGAAGTTACTCATACATGGGATGATATGTACAGGAAATACATTTTCTTGTAGAGAAGAATGGAGGCAGAGGAAGTTGAACCTAACTTTCACATTTTCCCGTCACAAGTTAAAGATTAAAAAAGGAGTACAGGGGGGCTGGAGCGGTAGCTCAGCGGTTTCGGCACTTGCCTGGCAAGCACGAGGACCCGGGTTCAAACCCCAGCACCACGTACACAACTAAGTGTTGGAGCAACTAAAGCCATGTGAAAAACTAAATAAAGTTGTTTCTCTCTTTCTCTACCTCTCTCACTGTCCCTCTCTCTTTAAAAAAAAAAAAAAAGCTTTAAAAAAAAAAAAGGAGTACAGGGGGCCTGGGAAATGACAGTTGGTTTTTACATAGGTCTGATATATGTTGCATGCCAACATCAAGACTTTCTCTACTGGTTTTATGGCAATTTCTTTATAGTAGGAAAATACTTAAATTATGTCTTGCTTCTTATTAACTCCTAGCTCTTCCTTTTACATCTATGAGTAAAATTTTGACTTCTGCTATGGCTTTTGGGCCTTTTTTTAGTGGTCTGTGCGTATCCTTCAGTACTGAAATAACATGCTATCACCTGGTGGTTCATTGCATTATTGTGCCAGCGGAAAACTCATTTACCTTTTAGGTAGATGCAGTGCACACTATCCCTGAATTAGTTTTTCTTCAAGAATCAGGCTTAGAGTATTGCTTCATTTTCCCTTTTTGAGAAGAAAGAATCTGTTTACTTTAAGTATTACCCAGTGGTTTAAATATTTACATCTGCCACTGTGAATTTGGTATGATGGGATAGAAACTTATAAAGGATAAAAAATGGAGGAATATTTTAAGACAGGTAATAGAAAGTAATGATTTGGCTTAACAGCTCAGATTTTCTAAGGAAGCATGTGTCTTAGCTTTTAAATTTTTTTTCTTCTTTTTTTTTTGAAGAGAGAGTGGGACAGTGAGAGAAACAATTTTTTTTTAAAGAAAGAGGGGACAGACAGAGAAAGAGAGAATCAATCTTTATTTAGCTTTTTTCATGTGACTTTCATTCCTCAGACACTGTGTTTTGTATGTGGTGCTAGGGTTTGAACTTGGGTCCTCATGTTTGCCAGGCAAGCACCATAACCACTAAGCCCCCCAGCTTTTAAAAATTTAAAAATTATATTTCTGTTGTATTTTTCAAGAGGGAACTTTAATGTTTCTTCATAATAGTTTAAAAATAATCTTCATTCCTCTAAGTGTCTCCTACCACTGTAAGAACCCATAGGAAACTCCAAGTCAGACTTTTACAACAAATTATTTAGAACTACCATAGAGTCATTGTGAGCACACTTACAGCAAAACAGAAAAAAGAAAGCACTGGTTCCTTTTTAAAGCTCAGATTCAGTATCATGCATTAGAGTTAACCTGGTATTTCTGCCTTGTTTAGCTGGGTGGTAAATGCTTACTTTCTGCTTTGCCTGATGAGGTATGTATATAATAGAAAAAGCAGGCTCTGACTAAAATACCAACTGTACTAGAATATTGCCTGTCATTGCCTATCTGAAGGAAAAGTAAATATTTAAGTATGGAAAGTATCATGCCTTCATAAGAGGAAATATAAGCTGTAGTTCATAATTGGAGAGAATAGTTTTGTGCTATGAAAAGAGAACTTCTCATTTTAAAGAATTTAGTATTTAGAAAACATGATTTGCCATCTACTAATCTGCAATTCTTTCATATGTTAGGATAACTTAGATTTAAGTAAGTGAAATTGAAGGACTCTTGCCAACTGCAGGCAAAAGAATGCATGAGGTGGAGGGAAAGGGAAAATCATTTTGAATTAATTCTGAAATAATATCTTGTTCTGGCTGGAGATGTATAGCTCAGTGGTAGAGTGCTTGTCTAGCATGAGTGAAGCCCTGGAGTGGATCCCCATCTGAGTGTACATACACATGCACACATATCTGTTCTTTATTATATATATTAATAAGATATAAAGTACACTGAAATAAAGTTTGTATACAAAAAGTCACAAAACTGGATTGTGGCAAGTTGTAAAAATGATAAATTCTCTAAAGTATATTCTGATATGGAATTTTTAAACTATAGAAATTGGCATGAGTGTAAAAATTGTATATTAACAAGCTAGTAGATAGCTTTTCTTTTTTTAAAGCGAGAGGAAAAGAGTATGAGAGAAAACCAATTTTATTTATTTTATTTATTTTTTTTTAAAGAGAGAAGGACAGTGAGAGAGAGACACACACAGAGAGATAATCAATTTTTATTGAGTTTTTCACATGGCTTTCGTTGCTCTGACACTTAGCTGTGTATGTGAGTTGCTGGGGTTTGAACATGTGTACTTGCACATACCAGGCAAGCGCCATAACCACTGAGCCCCTTATTTATTTTTTTCATCTGACTTTTGTTTCTGGGACCCTTAGTTGTATATGTGGTGCTGGGGTTCGAACCTGGGTCCTCGTGCATGCCTGGCAAGCACTCCGACTGCTGAGCCATTCATTGCTCCAGCACAAATAGATTGCTTTTTTAAGATTGAAATTGATGAAGAACTTAATAGACTTACCCTCTGTATTCTTTCACCTCCCAAAAGTACTGAACATGATTTAGTTGGCTTTATATTAAATGTATTTAGATATGTAATAGGATTTTCAATGAACAGTTTTGTTAACCATATAATTTTCTTTCACAGTTTCTGTCATTTTCTGGCCTTGGACTTTGAGCCATTAGAACCATGAGCAACTACAGTGTGTCCTTGGTTGGCCCAGCTCCTTGGGGTTTCCGGCTGCAAGGTGGCAAGGATTTCAACATGCCCCTGACAATCTCTAGTGTAAGAAAACTACAGATTTTATTACAATTGTTCATTCAGTGCTTGGTCCTGGACACCTTAGGGCTGAATTGTTGAATTATCTGTTGACCTGTACTATACTTACTACAATTGTATGTGGGGTTTGTTCTCAGCAGATTTAGTTATCTATTAAGGGCTGAGAATGGGAAAGGCACTTAGCAAGGATAAATGATTTGTATTTAGATTATTTTCAGCTTTCTCTGTATTTGCAAAAATGAAATGGAAAAGCATTTTACTAGGGAGCACATAGATTTTTGAACTGCACTAATGTGGGGAATTCCCTGGGCCTTAGTGTCTTCCTATGTAACTTTATAAAGTTGCCTTATGGCATTTTAGTGGTCCTTTTCAGCTCCAAAAAACATTTTATTAAAGACTATTGATCAAGATTGAATAAAGTGACTATTTTTGGTATTATTTCCTCAGCTCACTTTCTGGTGGAGGCGATAGTCAACAATAAAGTGGCCTAAACTACTTACCTTTGAAAAGAAAACAAGGGTGTGGATCTCCAACTAGTCAGCCTATGAATAATTGAGATTTGACTTTTTAACCTCAGTATAGATTTACTTGAATATATGCTATTTATTTTTTTAAAATATGTTTTCATGATTATTATGATTTTGATGAAGGGAATAATTACAGCTTCCGTTTATTGAGGCTTGACTTTGTCAGGTACTGTTTCCCTCATCAGTAGGTAATTATTGCTATTAATAACTTGTAAAACTTTCTCTTGAGGGTTATTTTTGTGTATTCAGATAAAAATGAATTTCATTTCATAAATTTATTTTTAACAATTCATTTTTAACAGATACATAAAAATATAAAATTGTACATATTAATAGGATTATGTGTAATGTTTTGATACATGTATACATTATATAATGTTTAAATCAGGTTAAAAATATTTATCTCCTCAAATATTTATCATTTCTTGAGTTGAAACTTTCAAAATCCTCTCTTTTGATAAATATGAATTTCTACTTTTCTTGTACTCAAATAGTAGATATGCAGTTCCATATATTACCTTTTTTCCCAACAATTTAACTTGGAAAACTTTCCTTTCCTTTTTAATATCTAAGGAGGCTTTCCTTTGGAATAAGATTAACTTAATCATAAAGCCCTAGTGAAGGGTATTTATCTTTCCAATATTATTATTATAGTAGACAGTGCATACCGTATGATGTGTACATACATACATATGTATATATAGATTGTTTTGATAAGTTGTGCCAATTTGTACCCTCGTACCTGCATGAAAATATATATTCCCTATTCTGCTCTAGTCCCAGTCTTCCCAAGAAACTTTGAGGTTCTTGCCAAGTGCTGTAAATGTATCATCTTATTTAATTTTTATACCAGTCTGTGAAATAGATACTATTCCCATTCTATAAAACACCTGTGAGCTTCTGGCTGGTTTGAAAGAGCTGGCTTTCAAGCAGTTATGTTCTACTCCTTCCCCTTTATCTTAAATTTAGTTAGGTTTTTTTTTTCTAACCACATACTTAGAATGCTATGATTTTGTTTAATTATATGTATGTATATTATGTATAAATATGTATATATTCTACATCTTACTATATATATATATATATATGTATATATTTAAAATCCAACTTTTTTTTTTTTTTTTTAAAGAGAGAAAGAGCTAACTTTTTATTTTTTCACCTGGTTTTTGTTTTTCCCTCAACTTAGTTGTGTATGTGGTGCCGGGGATTGAACCCTTGTCCTTGTGCATGCCAGACAAGCACTTTACTGCTGAACCACCTCTCTAGCCCCCCAACTTGATTTTGAAAGGTTAAAAATGTAGCTCCTGCATACCACTGTTAAGATATTGCAAATCCCCTTTTACTAATGGAGTTTCCGTTGTTCTTGGCTGTGGGTGTTCAGATAGCTCTCTTTAACTTACCACCAGTTTCTTTCTTGAATCTAACAGATTTTACAAGGAAATATTTATAAATCAAGCCTGCTTTGCTTTCTTTTTTCTTTTTTTTTTTTTTCTCTTCTTGTGGTGCTGGAGATCAAACCCAAGGCCTCAACACACTGGGCAAGTGCTCTGTACCACTAAGCTGCATCCCCAACTCCAGCCTGCAAGTTTTAAGGCTTGTTGTGCTTGGCTGAAATTTTCAATGTAAAGTAGCCGTATGAAAATGTGCATTGTGATTTATTCCTGTCTGAATGAGGCAGTGTTTTTCTTCTGTTGAAGAACTGTTATGAGGGCAGAATAATGTGTTTTTGTTTTGTTAACATTATTTTATATTATTAGTTTCCTATTGTAATTGACTAAAGTTATTGTTTAGTTTAAAAATACTTAAAATTTTTGCTGAAAAAAAAAATGTCCAGAAACAAATACCTGAATGAAACAAGCTTCATCATTACTTTGTTGCTTGGTAATAGAGATATAAATGGCATGTGTAAATTATGTGGTTCCATGCCTTTAAAAGGTTTTATGTGCTTCATTTCCTTGGCAGACAGCTTGAAGTGCTAGCTCCATGTTGTGATGCTGATACAACGGAACACTGTGTACATACATGTGAGCCCTCCCCTGGCACAGAGAAATGCCTTCCTTGTGTAGACAGAGTGCTAATTAAAGGATTTTGAACATACTGATTAAAAGAGACTATGGTAACAAAGCTGCTGAGTTATTTCTGTTCTCTTACAAAAGTCTCTGCCATCCACTGTGACCTTTTTGGGTCTTGTGCAGTGGGGCATGCAATTCATTCTGGATTGGAGAGGATCAGAAGGGGAGGGGGAGGAGAGAAGGGAATGTTGGCTCAACTGGGCTGTTGGCCTTTCATTATAGTTATTTTTAACCCGTTGTGTGGTTTAGTTTAAACAGGCGTAGCAACATGGCCTGATGTAGATTTGTGCCAAATAACTAATTTATATTGTGGTAAGATTATTAATGCTATAATTTTTTTTTTACTTATTCTCATCTTAATTAGTGCTGTGATTATACTTATTCAGCTTTATTATGTAAAATAACTGGGATATTTTTCAGTGATCATCAGGTTCTTTAATTAATAGTATCAAGAAGTAGTTAAAACTGAAAGCATACCTTAAACATGTAATTTAATAATGCTATTTAATGATGCATATGAAATTCTTAGCAGGGTTTGGCACATAGTATTCTCACAATTGTTACCTTTTATAATAATATAAAATTAAAAGGAAAATTATTTAGCAACTTGTAACTTTTAATCCCTCATAGTTATGTACATATTTTTAACTTACAGTCTGTGGAGATTGAAAAAGAAAAAAGATCAGAAGTTTGTGCTTAGTTAGGAATTTGCATCTTTATTTTTAGAGTTTAGAAGTATACAGTTTTTCCTTTGGTCAGAGGTTGAACTCCAAAGGGCCATTTACATTCCTTTTAACATTGGAACTCTGGAGTATCAAGTTGTGTTTTGAGATAAATAAGCCACAGGCAGTGACTTGAGCATTCTGTTTTCATGAGATTTTGTTTACCAGCTTTTGAATATGTTGAATATGACTAGTTTCATGAAGAATACAAACTATTACAATTTTAACATTTTGTTCATATTTGTTTATCATTTGTACTGTATGCGTTTTGTATGCTATTTTGTGGGTGGATTTCCAACATTGGATTGGCAATTCCTGCTAACCTTTTAAAAAGAGCTTCATGATCATATGTCATTGTCTTCAGTTTCCTATCCTTCAGATGGAGTGTTGGCTACAGGAGTTTGCAGGCTTTTTTATGACCCTGTATTTATGGGAATTGCCCTAAAGCCATGGAATGTGGCGATGGATTTCATTGTAGCAGTGTGGGTTTGCTGGTCTTTGCCAGTATATTTTATAAGAAGAAATAGACGTGTTTCACAATTCAAAGTTATTTTGGCAAGTTGGTGTTCCTCATGATGGAATTATAAGAGGGATTACATATTTGTGAGTAACATCTTTTATGTTCAGCATCCTAAAGTGGAATACTCTGCTGTGTTAGCTTTTGAAGTATAACATTAGAACTTTTTTCTTCACCATCAATATTTGAATTTACTGAGGATGATCTTCCAGTTCTCCATAAATGCATTTTAGACATTTCTTTAGCAGATAAGAATGATGTCAGACTTTTTAATGCTCAAATAATAATTATTTTGATTCCCAGGAGTTTTGGGAAGATTGTTACCAGCTCAGACAAAATTTTAGTTGGATTTGAAAAGCAGAAGGAATTTACTATTTCTTGAAGTATGGAACCCACTTTATTCAGTAGTTGTAGGAGTACTTCCTAGAAGTCATTCAAAAAGATACAAAGTTCTGGGGAATACAAAGATTGGATTGTAAAGAAATAAACATAATAGTACAGTACTGGACAGTGTCATGAGATCTGTCACAATACAATATTTAATAAAATGACAAATACAAGTGTTTTTCGGTTTTAGTGGGCATAACTCTTTTGTATTTGTAGGGTTTGGTTTCCTTCAGAAGAAATTAATTGAACTGATTCCTTGAAGGATGGATCTTGAACACCTCTAAGTCAGCATTTCCCTTTTAGTTATTAGCGCATAGTGAAGATGAGGACTTTTCTTGCCATTGCTTGACTCCTTGTGAAGCTGTGAATGTGATTGAGTGATTCTCCAGACATGCCAGCTGCAGAGTTTTCCTCCTGGAGGAGGACAGAAATACTTTGAGTCCTTCCAAGCTGAAATGGGAGAACTATCCTACCTTGAATAAATGGGCCCATTGTTAACTTTAAGCTCTTGAGTATTTTCTTTTACATTCCCTACCAACTACCCTGTCATTATGCCAAGTTAGAAAGTTAATTCAGTTTATGTAACAACATAATGTATATTTCACATGTATATTCATTCTCTGCTTTTAAAATATTAATTGCCTTTTATGTGGGCCTCAGAGACCGGTTTTTTCCCCCCACATGGCAGTTTCATATCTTTTGTGATCACAAATATCAAGAATGTCAAGATAATTCTGAAGATACTTTCCTGATCTATTATTAGTATATAAATAAAAATCTTATCAGTATGTTTTATTGTAAAATTAGTAGTTTTAGAAAAAAAGAATTGTTTGATTTTAATACAAGTTGGGCATTTGGGAAAGTTATTTTTTAAGAGGAATTTTGCTAGTAGGCAGGACATTTGTATCTAATGGAGGAAACAGATATTGTGGGGTTTGGGTAAAGTATGAATGATACTGTAGACCTAAGTAAACAAGTCATTTATACAACCTGTGCACTCACTCATGACTTAAGTATAGTTTCACCTACTTAAATTGAGACTGTCAATTGACATCTATGAACTGATTATCAGTTATTTTTGAGAGCTTTTGAGGCAAAGAGCTTGTCTTCATGATGGTGGTTATTCAGGGTGTACGTGAACGTACAGTTCCACAACATCCTGTTTGTAGTAGTTCTTGCCCAGATTCCCATATCCTCAGGATCAGTCATGTCCTTTTCCCCCAATCACAAGGATGGAGGAGACATCTGATATGATATAATCTATCTAGAAGCAAATATTGCTTTGGACAAAAAAGGGGTTGTTCCCTTTGTGTCTTTTCAGGGATTGCTGTTTCAGCTTTGACAGGTGAGGCGCTAGGCCTTTATTTCAGTTTCTGATTTGCAAAAATATTGAGTGTGTATATAATACTTGAAAAAATAAGACACTTGCATGTGAAATATCAATGTTTATGCATTTGCAACTAAATGACATAATGCAGATGAAAAGAGTTGAGTTGCTAAATAGCAGAGGCTCTGCTTTCCACCGATTGTTTATTCTCTGCACAGAGCCACTGCATAAACCAATTGAGAAGGTAGGTTTGGTTTTATAATGTTAAAACTGAATTTCTCAAGTCTTACATTCACTTCTCCCACATATTCCCTTTCTTTCCTTTTGAAAAAGTGTAGTCATCAGCCTTTTATAAATCTTAGGTTTCTTTCATAGCTGATTTTTTTTTTTTGAGCTGACGTAGTTTATTGTATTTGGGGCAGTCATGATGGGAGAGAAGAGAGGTAGACAGTGCCTGTGGGCATGGTTAAAACACATTTGTTTCTTATTGAACTTCAAAGTTTACATCTAATATTTTTCCTCTTCTACATATCATTTTTTTCAAAACATATTCATTTTCTCCTTCTAATCCATAATTTTATCAATTTCCTTTGTAATATCAAACAAATATAATTTATTAACTGATAATAATAAACCTACAAGACATAAGAAAGTCGATATTAGCTTATTAGACAATTCATATGGTCTGAGTACTCATAGCTGATGTTTTGTCACTCATTTTGTCTGACAGTTACTGGAACAAAGTTCATCAGCTTTGTTGACATTTAGTAATCTGGGAGGGTAAAGCAGTTGTAGCCAATGTCCCTTATAGGCCTAAGTGAAGGAAAGTGAAATGAACTTGGAAAGATAACAGGAGAGAGTGAAAACGTTGGATGTCAGGAGAAAAGAGGCAATTTTTGAAAGGTCACAATGGAAACAGATTTGGTACTTAGAAAATCTTTCTTAATTCTTCATCCCTCCCTATTTATCAGATTAATTTATGTATTTCTTTAGATATGACTTTTGTATAGTTCAGATTTCAAAAGATGCAGTAGGGTATCAAGGGAAGAGTCTCTTGTCATTCATTTCTTCCTTCCAGTTTTAGCAGTTTCTTGTGTGTAGTTCCAGAGATAATCTATGTAAATGTTACTAGATATATGCGTCTTCCGCATTCTATTCTCAACACAAATATTAGCATCCTTTAAAAAATATTTTTTTTGCCATTTTGCTTTTTCTTTCTTAACACAACATCAGTAAATGTATCTTCTTTTTTTTTTTAACAGCTACATTGTGTTTGGATTTGTCATTATTTGTTTAACCAGTTCCTGTTGATGAACAATTAGTTCTTCCTATTCTTTTGTCTTCATGAACCTGCAGTGTAATTCTTGTACACACATACACTGAAGTTTATTTGTGAGATAAATTCCTAGAAGTGGAATTGCTGAGTCAAAGTATTGTGTACATTTCATTGATGCTGTCAAATATCTCTATAGAAATACTCCTGCCCACAATAGCACAAGCTGTGCTAGCATGAGTTTCAACAGACTTTGATCTTTTCCAATCAGATGGGCCTATTTCTACCTGTCTCCCTTTTGCAGGGTTTAATTATAAGTGTTCTACTAAGGATTCTTCATGTTTCAAAATGGCTCATTGTTTTCCATTTTTCAAAAGAATATTTCAAATGAAAATGTGATGCCCTTCTTTAAATGATGCATTAATTTCTTAGGGGTGCTATTTTTCAAATCCCTTCATTCAGAGCTTTTACTAATGGCTATCTCTCTGATTTGTTCCCTATTTATAAGCAGATTTCCTCTCTATGTTAGCATATCACTTCAAATACATGAAAAAGATTTTTTTTTTTTGGCATATAACAGTCACAGATTTTGAAAACTTGAGCAAATCACATTTAATAGATCCAAGCTTGTTATCTTTGGAGTTTCTCCAGTAGTCTAACATATCATATGTTTTTTAACCCCTTTCTTCCCTAGCTCTCTTTATATGATATGACTAAGAGCTTGACCATTATGAGGTGTTTGATACAGTTGTGGAACATAGTAAATTCACCCTTAGGAGACTTACTGTATTTTTATTATCAACATTTATTGGCTAGTAGAACGCAACTAAAGTCACATAGGTTTATAGAGTGTTCCATAGCCTAGTGAGTCAGGCAATGTGAAGACATACTAATGTGTGGCACAATATTATTAATTTTAGCCAAGTCTAGGCAATAGGGTGCATGTGCTGCTAACCATGGTGAAAAGAAAGATGCCAAGGATATTTGTATTTTATGTGGTAAAGATGGGGGAAGAAGGAATTTCTCTTAATGTGTTGCTATAAGTTTTTAAAAGTGATGAGAAGAGTTTGGAACTAACTGAGAATGAATTTGTACCATTTCTGTGAATTATTAAATATTTTCCCTCCAGGGTCCAAAAATTGATTTAATGATATTGCTACCGTATTTTATGATAATTGTCCTAGGTAAATTTTGTTTTATCAAAAGGGGAAGTGGTTATTTTAATGACACTAGCAATTGAATACCATTCACCGTTGACTGAATCCAGGGATTTAAGTGTTGTGATTGAGTTCTGTTGAGGATCTGTGTTAGTCACCTTTCTGTCACTATAACATATACCTGAGATATTACTTACAGAGAAAAGGTTTATTTTGGCTCATGGTTTCCAGAGGTTTCAATTCATGATCAGGCAAACCTATTGTTTTTAGGCCTGTAGTTGGGGGCCAGCATGTCGTGGTGGCATTGCAAAACTATTCTCCTCATGGCCTAGTTGCAATACAGAGAAGAAAAGAAAGGACCAGGATCCTGTACTCTTTCAAGGGAATTACCACCAGTGACTGAAAACCTCACATTGGCCCTGTATCTTAAAGTTTCCTTCAATAAGCTAGGGACAAAATTTTAAACACATGGGGAAATTTCAGATCTAAACTAGCAGGATCCAGTTAAAAGCCCAGTATTTTTAAATTTAGTAGGAAGAGATTACCGATATGTTCTGAAAAAACTTTCTTCTTGGAAAAAACTACTAGAGGACAAATATCCTTTAGAAATCAAATATTTCATCCCTTACATATGATCCTTTAGAGATATTCTGGAGAAAGAAATCTGTATAAATACCAACAGTGTTGCATAGGTAGTTTTTATGATTTTGGCCATTCACTTGAAGTATCTTTACACTACTATTTTTTTTTTTTAAGAGAGAGAGAGAGAGTGAAAGAAAAAGAGAATCACTTTTATTTATTTTTCCCTCTGGCCTTTGTTTCTCTGACACTTAGTTGTGTATGTGATGGGGGAGTTTGAATCTAGGTCCTTGTGCATGCCAAACATGTTCTCTAACTGCTGAGCCACCACTCCACCCCTATGCTACTATCTTTCAAATATTCTACAAACAGTTCTTTTGATTTTTTTTTATGCTAGGCATATCTATTTTGTTTGTATGTAGCTATATACATTTTAGAAGATTCTAGTTATTTAGTGTACAGTTCTCAGAGTGATATTTTGATATTTTAGCAGACAGTTGGTTTCCAAAATCGTGAATGGCTTATCTCCTCTTAGGCTGGTTCCTTATCCACAGGCTGGCATCTTGCCCAGGCATGAATTTTAGAATCCTACATTTAAGCCCTATTTAAGAACTGTAAGGGTTTCTCATTTTTAAGTTATTGCTTAACTCCTCTGCCTGGCATCCAGGCTGCATATAAATGGGCCCACTTAATACAACTGATTGTATGATCCAGAATGCCACCCTTGAACACTCAAGTCGTTGGTCTTGTTTTTGTTTACACAATACCTTTGTTTTATCTTGTTGTTCCTCAAGCCCTACCTATTTTTCAAAGTACATTCTTATGCCAGGTACTCATTGAAATGTTTGGCTATTCCAGTCTCCTTCTTTCTTATATTTAACAACAACAACAACAACAACAACAACAACAACCTGTTAACATTTATTGAGCCTTTATTGTCTAGTCTTATTCTTATATTTTATTCAAGTTTGATTATTTATTCCTCTTATTAGCCCATGGGGAAGTAAGTTTTGAGTCTCTGATTTATACATAAAGAAACTGAGGTATCTTCAAGTTACCCAGCCAGCAACTTGTGAGACTTGAGATTTACAAGCTTTCAAACTGAGTGGTTTTAACCATTGGACTCTATTTCCTTGACTAGATGACAGCCTTCACTTGGGGCAGCCACAGGTGTGTTGTGTGTGTTTCTTAATAAGTGCTGTAGAATCAAAGACTTCTGTATTATGGGAATAACAGATCAATAAGAAAATTTTGACTGGTTTCCAGACTAATTATCCAGATAATTAGTGAGAATTTTAAAGTGTTGATTATAGGACTTTGCTCTAGACTTTGAATTTAGGATGTTTAGGAATTCACTATTATATATTTTAATATATTTTCAACTTTTGTGTACCTGTTAAGTTCCATTTTGTATATTGATTTTTGGGAACCACAAATAATTTTGTTTTATTTTTTAGTTTTTATTATAGAGCTGTTGAAACTTAGATCATTTCAGCAAAAAGGTTAGATCTAAGTTACTTGGAACCTGAACTGCCATAGACTAAATAATGTGGCAGATCTTCTTTAATCACCACTCTCTTAGTTTATTGGAGTTCAGATGCCATAGGTCAAGTTTTTTTTTAAATAAATGCCAGTATTAATAATAAAAGACATTAGGCTTCAGTTATGTTTTGATATGCTAAACACCTTTATGACAAAAGATACGAAGGACTTTCGAGTTGGCATGCTACTTACAGTATTTTAATGCTGAATGTTAAATTTACCAAAGAATTATGGAAGAATCTTGGTATACTAGGTTTTGTTATATACCTCATGATTAAATTAAAGTGGTTACGTTAAATATAAAAAGTCTTTCTAAGGATGGAGAGATCAATTTGAATTTTTGGTCTCCTGGACTTTGCAGCAGTAGATTTAAGATCCTATAAATATATACTTTGTTAAATCATGAGCCTTTCTCACCAGTTGGAACATGTACTGAGTCTTATTTATCCAGATTACGTTAGAATTTCAGCACATGATCAATAATTACTAATGATCATAATAATGGACAAATGGAAACTTGGGTTTTATTTAAAATGTTTGTTAAAAGATTTCTTAATATATATCACAGATAGAATAACTGATAAAACTTTTTTGGTTTGCCTTGCTTTTAATTTTGGTCAGGGTTTACATTTCTAGGAAACCTCCAAAAGGTTACATTATGTAAAAGCTCCCTGCCCTGCAAGGTACAGTCTTTCTTCAAGCCAGTCAGAATTTGTTTTCTGTATATTTGGTTCTCCTTTTGTCGTTTAATATCTTGCACAGCAAACAAGCAGGTTTGCACATCACAGCCTTTCAAAAAGCCAGATGAATTCTATTTTCCTTTGAGTCTGGTGGTTATTCTGTAGGCAACCATTCTTCAAATACTTTTCTCATGATAATTTTCTCATCTTCACATCTTGTGCACTTATTAGCTGTTAAAAATAGTTTTTAAATGCCCAACCCGTGACATATATTAAGAACAATGCAGAAATATTGTTATTTATATTACATTTATATGTAATATGTATGTAACAGATATATATACACACATATATGAATGTATGTTATATACATGTGCTATATATATGTGTGTATATGTGTGTGTGTGTGTGTATATATAACATAAATGTAAGAGAACTGATTTTTGAACAGCTGGATAGTGAGGGGTTTAGAAACTGCTCTGAACAGTAAGCTTGACAGAACTTTGACTGTTTTCTCTCTACCCTTTTGTACTGTTTGAAAAATTTATGGTGTCTTTGTCTTTTGTTTAAAAAGAGAAAGAAAACTAGACCTAGCATATCCTTTGTATATGCACAAATTCAGACTTGTCCAGACATAAACAGAAGCTAGGAGAGGCTAAGAATGGTAGGTGTGTTTGTGTGTGCTGTTTGCATGAAAGATCAAGGAGACTCAGGTTAAGAAATTCAAGAAAGAGATACTGAGGTATATGCAACCTTAGTCTTTGGCGATATTATTCTTATTGCTTACTGTATTTTAGGAGTACATATTAGGGCATGTTTATAGTGTTATTATTTTTCCTTCCTTCTTTTCTCTTTCTGTTGAATCCAGGTCCTTGCACATGCTGAGAAGGTGCTCTATCATTGAGTTACATCCCCAGCCTTACTGACATAAGAGCACATGGAACATGATATGGAAATATGAAGGAACTTGGAAGTAGATGAACAGTTGGTCTTCCATAGCTGTGGGTTCTGCATCTGTAGATTCAATCAACTATTTTTTAAAATTGCATCTATACTGAACCTGTACAGACTTTTTTCCATGTCATTATTTCTTAGTGCAACATAACAACTATTTACATAGAGTTTACATTGTATTAGATATTAAAGTGCTCTAGAGATCATTTAAAATATACAAGAGGATAGGTGTAGTTTATATGTCAATACTACGCCACTGTATTATATAAGGGACTTTGAGCCTTTGCTGATTTTGGTATCCACAAAGTGTCCTAGATCCAATCCCCTATAGATATTCAGGGATGATTGTATATATAATCAGATCTAGGAAAGGAAAAGACATGCTTATTGATCCTACAGCCTCTATCAAGGTAGCAGGAAACTTCCAGACAAGGATTTATAGAATTCATAGAGAAGACACAGAACAGTGATATACAGAGTTTACTTTAGCAAAGCCTGAGATGAAGCCATTTATTCAATCGGTATCTTTATTGAGCATTTACCTTGTGATTGGTGCTGTTCTAGGCACTCGGTATACAAAGAAAAGCAAAATAAGATTATGAGCCTTATATTCTTGTAAGGGGAACTGATGATCACAAGTAAATTGGTAAATCAACAACATAATTAATAAGATGATTTACTGGAGTGTACCTGGGGGGAGGGAATGGGTGTCGGCATGTATATGTTCTACTTTAGATAGGGTGATCCAGACAGGCCCTTCTGACTGAGGAGGCAGCATTGGCTAAAGAATAAGAACCAATCATGGAAAGGGACAGAAGAACCACATTACAGGTGCAGAGAACAGCAAGTGCGATGGCCTTGAGATAGAAATATGCTCAAGAAATAGAAAGGAGGCTGGTGAGGCAAGGGGGAAAGAGAGTGAGAGGAGGGAAGGGAGGCATGTCTAGAGCCAGAATGAAAGAGAAAGGTTCATGCTAACAATGAAGATTACCTTAGAGGTAAGAGTAGGACAACTCTTAGGGATTTGAGATGGGTTCTGATTCCTTGGATTAGAGCTGAAGCAGAGAAAGTAGATTACTATTACTGTGATCTTACATACCTATAGGCTGATGTGTTTTAGATGTATTTATAATTGTGCTACTGAGGACAGAACCCAGACCTTTGCACTTGCTAGGCAAGTGCTCTACTACAGAGCTACATTCCCAACCTAGGTTGGTGTGTTTTATAAATTGCTTTTAGTAAAAATTTAGGGGGAGAATTTCTAAATTGTTTTTGAGGAAAGGATTGTATGCAGCCTTCAATATTACTATTTGGAAATAAAATATTAATATTCATTCATTTTGGGACTGGAGTGGTGGCTTAGTGGTTATAGTGCTTGCCTGGCATGCACAAGTACACTGGATCAAACACTAGTACTATGCACACAGCTAAGTGTTGGAGCAACAAAGCCACATGAAAAACTAAATAAAAATTGATTTCTTTCTCTCTTTCACTGTCTCTCCCTCTCTTTAAAAAATATTGTTCATTTTAAAAAGTTATTTATAGGTATAACACATCCATAATAATGTTTTCATTGTTATTTGCACATTTGAGTACATGTTTTCTATTTTGTGTTTTAGATTTTTATTGTAAGAAGCAGCTTGTTTCCCAGATGGCTTGTGTTTTCATTTCCTTGTGATGTTATGACCTTTTCTACTTTAATAAAGAAATGTTGTGTACACATTCAGGAGTTGTTTACAGATTATGCTGGTAGCACATTTGTTAAGAGTCTGCCTCAGAGACAAAGTGAGTGTTAGGATGTTTATCCTAGGTCAGATTTATTGAGCTGAAAAATGTTTTAAAATGTGTTTTTAAAAAGAATGTTTCAGTTTATTGGTTAATACACCCAACACTAAGAGTTAACATTTTGTGACCCTTTTATTATTTCTCATGGAGGATGTTAATAAGATTTAGTAGATTTTTTAAATTTCTAAACTTTCAGGGATATCATTTGGGGTTAATATCTAATAGAAGAAGTCTGATTGATAGTTGGTAACTTCAGTAAATTCAGATTTTTGGTCCTTAAACACATTGTAATAGACAAAAGTATCAATATCATATAGCTGTAGTTCCATAGTAGTAAATAATAATGTAGTAAATACATAAAATAGTAGTAAATCCTAATGTCTATGTTATGATAGAGTAGTAAATGATACAGCTTCATGATTTTGTATAAATTCAGGGAAACAATTCATATGTCTATGAGTTTTACTGTATATTTGCGAAATAATGCTTTATAAACCTATTTATGAATTATCTGTATAACATTAAGGAGAAAATAATGCAAGGTATAAAAGCATTACTTTTGTTATAGTTATAATGATATTATCTGAAGATTTAAAGTAATCTAATAATAATCTGGTCTTAAAAATAAACTTCATTACAGCGACACAGCAAAATCTATGTTCATGGCAGCTCACTTTACAATAGCTAAATTATGGAACCAACCCAGATGTCCTCAATGGATGAATGGATCCAAAAGCTATTGTATGTATATGTATGTGTGTGTGTATATATATACACACACACATACATGTGTGTGTAGGTATGTATATGTATGTATGTATGTGTGTGTGTGTAGGTATGTATACATATACATACCTACACACACACACACAAACACACACCATGGAGTTCTACTCAGCAATGAGAAACAATGATATTGCAGCCTTTGAAGGTAAATGGATGGCGATGGAAGAAATCATGTTGAGTGAAGTTAGCCTAACCCAGAGAGTCAAGGGTCAAATGTCTTCACTCATCTTTGGAGGCTGGTGCTAGACACTGGCCAGTGTGAAAGGCGGTCAGCTTTTATGCATTAGACCCAGCAAAGGTGTAGTAACACATAACTTAGGGCAATCAGAGAGATGTATTGGGAACAAGAGGGGAGGGGGCAAAGGCTAAAGGTAATGGTGGGAGATTAGGGTGGGCTCTGGGGGTAAATCTAATTTTAAGAATATATACATATATTGTTTCATTGGAAGCATTTTTCATTGTACAATAACTACATTTCTTAATTAAAAAAAGATAGGAAAAAAAACTTCAGCTACCTATGATTTTATTTTTTTTAATTTAATTTTTTTTGGTACTGGGAATTGAATCCAGGGGCACTCTACCACTGTGTACCAGCCCTAGTCCTTTTTATTTTTTTTATTTTGAGATAGGGTCTTGGCAAGTTGCCCTGGCTGGCTTTAAACTTTAAACTCCATCAGTCTCTCCAGTTGCTGGGATTATCCGTGTGCACCTTTGTGCCTAGCAGCCATGATTTTGTAATAACCAATGGTTAAATGTCTGAATATTTTTTTAAAAAAGCTAACATGTTAGTGTTATATTTTTTATTGATTTTTTTTCACAGTGATCTTTAAGGATTTGAATTTTTCCCTAACATTACACTTTAAGATAATATTTTTATTGTACTATATTCTATATGCTGTTGAATGAAGTTATTATGAGTACCAGCTCTGGAGCAGAATGCGTGTGTATAAAACCTGGCTCTGTATTTACTATTTGTATGTATTTGGGCAACTATAAATTATTTATCTATGCCCCAGGAACTTTCTTTATCACAAAGGGATAAAAATAGTATTTATATCATTAGATTTTTAAAAGAATTCAATTGAATAACTTAACGTGTAAAATTCTTAGGACAGTGCCTAATACAAGGTAAATATTCAGTTAAGGTTACCTAATAACAGTAGCAGTTGCATTATATAATATTTACTAGTAATATCTACATGACACTGTTTTAAAAGTATAATTGAAATGATATTTCAAAATCCTTCACTTCTTAAATTACAGTGTCTTTAAAATTCAATTCTAGTTTTCTTATTTGAAGGATATACTAGAAGCACCCTTCCCCCACCAATCCCCCACACAAACAAAATACATGCAGATGTGTGCACCAGCCCCTGCAGTTTCAATTGAACTACTTCATCAAGTATCTTCCTTATAGTACATGCATAATAAATATTTGTTCAGTGAGTGGTCCATTTCCTTCTTCCATCTGTCACATCTGGAGAAACTCTCAAAGCTCTGAAAGAAGAATTGGCACCATTAGTACCTTCAGTTAGTCTTTCCATAGTGATTGCCATTCACTGTGGTTTTGTTTTTTTATTCTTTTAAAGTAGCGTGATACACTGTTTTCTCCTCCAGAGAAGGATAAATTTGATTAAAAGAGAAAATGTGTAAGTGAACTGTAGACTAAATAATAAGCAACCTGTTTGTTATTTATATTGTTGCTTTCCAGGGGTGTTTGCAGTGTCAGTAGCCTTTGTATGTATACGAGTCTCCATGCCCCTTATCTGCTGCCTCAGCCCCAGTCAAGTGGACGTGGGATGGATGCTATACCCAAAAGTAGACATTTACAGACAAAATTAGGAGATCTGAATGTGATCTCACTAGCTGAAAAGCCTTATGAATTTTATCAAGTATGAAGTTTAACAATTCTGAACTTTAGTTATACAAATTAATAAATCATTTTTGGTCATTCATTGATTTATTCATTCTGCAAATATTTATTGAACATTTGTGATACACTGGATATTGTCCTTTGAACTGGAGATACAGTATGAATAAAAGTCTATGCTCTCTCAGATCTGTATTTGAGAGAGGCAAGAAAGAGACAGTAAACAAAAATAGTTGGTGATGAAACAAAGGAGTATGGGCGGTTTGGTGGCTGAACGGGGACTTCTAATTTGTAGAAGGTGAAAGACACAAGGCCCCAGAGATAAGGTGCCATTTGAGTAGAGACAGGGAGTCTGCAGAAGAGCATTTTGAGCAAAAGGAAAGACCCCATGTCGAGTGTATTCGTGGCAGGTATGAGGAATAGCAAGCTACAGGTGGCTTGAGTAGACAGAATCAGGGGGAGAATGATACTTGAGATAGCTGAGGATAATTATTTCCCAAGATTAGTTGTATTAAAATCCTGCAGTACAGTTAGTAGATTGGACAGATGCACTTTCCTCTTGGGTTGATTTTGTCAGCATCGTTTTTTTTTCATAGTAAATATTTTCTCTCATGTTTAAAATGTCTGCAGATTGAATTATTAAGGATTAATGTTATTAATAGCATTTGACATTTAAAAGGTAAATATTGGTATTTGTTTTCTTGGTACTGTTGTTTATATGTAGGAAGAAAAACTAAGAATGAGAAGTGGGGTCAGATTAAATATATAATTCACCAATAATAACTGTTACAGAGTGGTCACTACTCATTTATTTTATTGCCATCATATTAACAATAAATTTCACTTTAAAAATGAAGGTGAAGTAAAGTTGTTTTTTATCTGTACTGCAGATTTTGTCTTTAGCCTTGTTTTTCACCTTTGTACAGGGAGCTGAGAAATTTTGATATCTGTTGGATAATCACCAAGATGACATGCAGATTATCAGACCTGTTAGTATATAAAATGTTTCAGAGTATTTAGGGATTTGTCAAATAACATTTGAAATTGCTTAATAATTTTACTTTAATAAATATTTCCTGGGAAACTTTGATCTCATTCAGTGGAAGATCAGTAGAATATTTCATTTATAATCTAGCATAGATGAATTTTTTTTTTTTTTAGGGCTGGGGACAGAATTTTTTTTTTTTTAAAGAGAGAGTAAGAGACAGAATCATTTTATTTATTTTTTTCATTGGCCTTTGTTTCTCCAACACTTAGTTGTGTATGTGGTGCTGGGGTTTGAACCCAGGTCCTTGTTCATGCCAGACAAATGCTCTGCTGCTGAGCCACTGCTTTAGCCCCATTAATGACTTTTTGATGACAGTTAATTTATGATGAAATGGTAACCATAGGCTAATTATCTTTGCCTGTTACATTCGCTGCCCTGTTAAACACTCTGAAACCTGATTCTTCAGTACTGGATGGTGGACATTCACATATAGCATACACCTATATGGGGAAGTCGAAGTTGTGTTTTGCTTTCAACCATCTAGAATCATCCCTGTTGTTTCCTTTGTTGTTTTGTAACATACTATTTTTGACTGGATGTTTTCAATAATTCTAGTGTTTTTGAATGTTTTAGATTGGGTGGATTATAGTTTTACTTTGTTTTTAGTTACACCAAATCTCTTTGCCCACCTAAAAATACAGTCTGAAAAGTTGTTATGGAAAAAAATAATTGTTATGAAGAATTATTAATATTTTATTTGAATTGTCTGTCTTATAAATAATAATTGATAAGGTTAAGAGCTAATTTTCAAGAAGTAAAATTTTACTTTTGATTACAAAATTATGCATATACATTCCAATTGAAACTACGTGTGAAACAATAATAACAGAGATGCTAAAAACAAGACAAAAAGCTTCCCACCAAACCTGAAATCTAACTACTGAGAAAACAGTTGTGGACATTTTCATGAATATTTTATAAAACAGACGCTTCACTGCATTTTTTTTTTATGTAATAGTGCATCTTAGATCTTCCTCCATCATGAATGTATGAAGAATCTCTCTTTTTTGTTGTATTTTCTATGATGGTTCCAAACTTAAATGTTTAGAGTTTATTTGTTGATAGTTTAGAAGAAATTTAACAAATATAGAAATGCAGAGGCGAGGATATTAGAGTGTTGTAAGAGTTTATGGACTTTGGAACCAGCCATTATGGGTTCAAATCCCTATTCTATAACATTTTGTTTGTTTTTGAGGAACTGAGGACTGAATCCATATGTAGTCTACCACTGAGTGACATCTCCAGCTCCTTCTAAATTTTTTGTTTGTTTGTTTTTAAGACAGTATCTGTAAGTTTCTGAGGCTGGCCTCAAACTTGCTGTCCTCTTGTCTTTGCCTCCCAAGTAGCTGGGATTACAAGTGTGCTTGTAGCTGCCTGATACTAAACCTTTCATGTTGTGTGACCTTGAGTAAGTTATGAAACTTTTCTGGGCCTTAATTTCCTCATCTGTAAAGTAAAGTTATAAATAGTATATTTGTAGGGTTTCTGTGAAGTTTAATTTAGTTTACATTTTTCAAGTACTTGGACCATTATCTGGCAAAGAGTCTATGAAATATAAATATAAGTTATTTTTGTTATGGATGCTGATTTTTTAAGTAAAAGTATAACTCAAATGATTTTGAGTCCAAGACTACACATAATCCTTCCCCAGCTGTCCATCTCTTCAAAAGTTTGTGCATGATATTGTTTTATGTCTGTTGGATGGAGATGGGGTGAGGAGGGGAAGGTGTTAGAAAAGAGTTTTGGGTTTCAGACACCTGGGTAAAATCACTGTTGGCAGTTGTCCAGGCTTTTCTGGCCGTATTGCCCATGGCATGTTTTGGGTGGCCTGTGACTATGGCTGCTCTGAGTAAAGCCAGCCCTGCTATGACCTGGAATCTAGGGAATACTATTAAAAGGTTTCAACACATGGCCAATAAAAGGCAATTTTAGTTAATCTGAGTTAGTGGATTTTGGCATTGGGTCTAGCCTGGAGATGCACTCTGTAACCTTATTGGGTATTTTGATTTGTGTGTTTTAAGTTTTCTTACAGCATTAAAAGTGTCTTGTAATCTGAGAGGTACTTCATTTTTTTTTGGAAATGGACTCTCCTTTTTTTTTTAATTTGAAATTTGAAGGCAAAGAGCTAGGCTGTGGCTTTAGATTTTCATTTTAAATTGTTTTTAAAACAGGAATCAGTGAAATGTAATTGAACTTTAAAAAAAATTTTAGAAATTCGACATGTGGTTATATATTTATTACATTTTATTTTAATGTAGTCTTTCATGAATGCTTTGTTTGGAAAAGTGTCCCAAAATGCCCATGTGTTAAGCACTTGGTCCCCAGCCCATGGCTCTGTTTGGGGATGGTGGAACCTTTAACAGGTGGGCCGTAGTTGGAGGTCTTTAGGTCATTCAGAGCGTGCCTCTGCAGAGGACAGTGGGGCCTCTGCCCCTTCCTTTCTTGGCTTCCTGGCCATAAGGCCAGTGTTTTGTTTTGCCATGCAGTGCCGCCATGGTATCTTGCCTTTCCACAGGCCCAAAAGCAATGGGTCAACCGATAATGGAATGAAACCTAAAACTCTTTAAAAATTGATTATCTTAAGCATTCACTGTAGTAATCAGAATTTAACACAATATTTATAAAATTTGTTTTTGTATGGTTTTTTCATGAAACTCCTAAAAAATCAATGAAAAGTCATGAATCAAAGAAATGTATATCCTACTTATCATGGCCTCATTTCATTTGTAGTATATTTTTGACAAAATATTTAATTTTGTGATAGCTAATTTTTATATGTATGTATTTCCTTTTGATAACAAGTTGGGCACATAAGTTAAAGGAAGTGACTGTGATCAGTAGAATGTGGTTTAATGTATTATTACAAAATACAGGTCATAGTGACGCTCAGTCAGGCTTGACTGAAGTGTTAGGCTTTGAACAGGAGCATTAGAACGCTGACTGAAATGTATACGATCAGTGAGTTCTGAAGACAGTGGTTATCTTCTATTTTGCAAAACACAGAAACACCTCTTTTAATATATTTTGGTTTAACATTTTCCTTATTCAACTTCTTCACTATTTTTGGTTAGTTAAAAATAACCAAACAGTTTTATAAGTAGTTCTTTGCATACTTTGTTTTCAAGACAAACTATATTGAGAAACTAAATCATCTTTGATTTATTGTCTTATTAAGATATAGGTATTGATAAAATATTCTAATCTTATGAAGATTTTCATATTACAGCCTGTTTATCTCTTTTCACCATATTATCATCATTTTATGGATTTGATTTTGCTTTGATTTTGCATTTTTTAATCTTAACTGAAATATACTGGTAAGTATATGATGTAAATCTAATTTTCAAGCTTCTGAATTCACCCCCACCCTCTGCCCCTGCTGTGCTGGTGATCCAACCCAGGGCCTCATGTATGCCGTCCGCAAGTGTTATACCGCTGAGCCATATTTGTAGCTCTTTTAACCACCTTTTGATTTGTTTTGTTCCTGGAAAAATATCATTCCAATAAAAGGGAAAAAGGAAAAGTTAGGGTTTAGAGAGAGGAAGAGAGAGTCAATTTTATTTATTTTTTCATCTGTTTTTTTTGTTTTTCTGACACTTCATTATGTATGTGGTGCTGGGGTTTGAACCTAGGTCCTTGTGCATGCCAGGCAAGTGTTCTAACTACTGAGAAACCTCTCCAGCCCTCTTTAATTCTTTTAAAAAATGTGTTACATTGTACGTCTTTTATTCCTCATGATCACTTTTTAAGTAGTTGTGGTCCACAGAGGATGGATGGAGATAGTTTAGATAAATGTTATTTATTTATTTTAGTGTTAAGTGATTCCAGATCATGAGTAATTTATACATCTGGTTTTTGTATTTTAATGTCATTGGATTACCCCCTACAAAGTAAGATACAGTAAGCATTATTTTGAATTATCCACTTATTCTCTTGAAACCTAGTATTAAGGTTTTGCTTTGGGAACTAAATTAGTTAGGGTCTAGTTAGGCAAATGGAAACACTCTGGATGTTATTTATTATCATTTATTTATTTATTTTTTCATTTATTTATTTAGAGAGAGAGCGTGCCAGGGAGAGAGTTAATTTTTATTTTTTTCATCTTTTTCTTTTTTGTTGTTGTTGTTTTTCCTCCACTTAGTTGTGAATGTGGAGCTGATTGTACCTGGGTCCTCATGCATGCCAGGCAAGCGCTGTACTGCTGAGCTACCTCTCCAGCCCTCTAGATGTTTTAAACAGGAAATTTTGATAAAAGGCATTGATGAAATAGATTGTTTATTTGTGCATAGAGAAGATGCAGAAAGGGGAAGAAACACCGAGGCTGTTCTACCCTCCTGGCCTTTGCCCTTTTCTCTTATTAGTGGCACACATCCAGAATCAAGAAAGCAAAGGCTCCTGGGCAGTGTAGTTCCCTGCCACACAGAGAGGACAAAGGTAGAGAATAGATGTGAGAGCAAAGAGGCAAATGAGCAGCAGAAGGAAAATGAAAAATGCTGACTTTCCCCTCCAGAAACTGATATTATTAGTGCTTTTGTATTCTAAGACACTCCTCTTGTCACTTTGCTCAGGATCCCTTGTATATGAAGGAAATAATTATGATGTATATGGTCTCAGTTTTCCTGATCCCTTTACATTTAGTAGTATTAAAGTAGTATTAATTATATTTGCTATGCATACTTCTATCAGTCTTTTTGTATTATTGCTTATGTTTTTAGCTATGTAAATTTTCATATGTTGACACCTTTTTTTAAAATATATTTTCAAAGATTAAGAAGTCATTCCCATTGAGGAATTCAGTAAATATCCTGTCATTTTTCTAGGTTTTCAAGAATTTTAAGTTCATATTGATCTGAAATTTGTTTTGGGGTGGGGTTGATACATTATTTCATTGCTTGGTCAAAGCAAACTTATTTCATGGGACTGGAGTGGTGGCTCAGTGGTTAAGGTGCTTGCCTGGCATGTCTGGGTATGTAAGTTCGAACCCCAGCACCACATACACAATGAAGTCTCAGAGCAATGAAAGCCAAATGAAAAACTAAATAAAATTGATTCTCTCTTTCTTTCTCTCTCTCTCTCTTTCTTTCTCTCACTGCCCCTCTCTCTTTAAAACAAAACAAAGCAAAAATAAAGCTTAGTTCAGTTTTGAAAATCTTAACCTTTTCTCTTTAAATTTCCTGGTCTGTGCTGGATTTATTTAAATTTTGTACTGACCTATAACAGTATTCAAAATAATATTTGAAGTGTTCTTTCTAATTCCAAAGATATTTACCTTCTTTTTTAAAAATAAAAAGTCTAGAATATCATGTTGTAAGGTCTTTTGATATTAACCAACAAATAGCTACACATTCAGTTACTTTTTTATGTGCAGGCTGCAAAGATGTTACGGCTTTCTTTTTTTTTTTATTTACATAGCCTTGGAAGACTATAAAGTGAGTGCACTATGTAATGAAAGTCAAATAATGAGTTTTGGACTTGGTTCTTTAAAGTCAGTTGCCGTTGGGCTGGAGTGGTGGCTCATTGGTTACAGTTGCAGAGTTGCCTGGCATGCACGAGGACACTGGTTCAAACCCTAGCACAATGAAGTGTTGGGAGCAATGAAAGCCACATGAGAAGCTAAATAAAGTTCTCTCTTTCTATCTCACTGTCCCTCTCTCTCTTTAAAAAAATAAATAGGTAAAGTCAGTTTGGGTAATCATTCTATTCTGGTAATTGTGATATGGATTATTATCTAAATTTAGTAGAAAGAAAAGTAAAAGCCAAAATGTCAAGAGACAGAAAGATCTATTATTTAATTATGAACTCCTTATCTTTTTCCTTGATGAATTTATTGACTTATGTTGAACATGTTTGGAATTCTCAAAATCCCTAAATATAGAAAGTGTCACTTTTTATTTTGTTTGCTTCTAATGCATGCTATATTATTATGACAGAATGTTAGTGTAGTGCCAGAATGGTTAATTTAGCATTTTTTAAAAGCTGAGTAGTGTGAGGGGCAAATGGGGCAAGAGGATGTATTTTTCAGTATATTATTTATGAGAAAAACTAGCTTCTCATATTTAGTTTCATATTAAGAGACTTGTTATCATTTCCTTTGTGTTCACAATTTTAAATTTTGGTGTTGATTTAAAGCATTAAAACAAAATTGAAAACTTTAATGTGGAAACTTTCAACATATATAAAAATAGAATAAGATTAAGAACCCAATGTACCCATTGCTGATGTTTGACAATACGTGGCCAATTTTATTTTTTTCTCTATCCTCATTGACTCCTTCCCTTTGAGATTCTTTGGAGGGCAAATGATTTTATCCAAATATTTAGTGTGTATCACAAAAAGTATAAGGACTCTTAATAAACATAATCATAGTATCATTAGCACACCTAAAAAGTTAACAATATTTTCCCAGTATCACAGAAAGAAAGTATTCTCATTTCTCCAGTCGTCATATATAAATATATACCTGGGTGTGTTTATATAGTTATTATTTTTTAACTGTTTGAATCAGGATTCAAGAAATGCTCATATTCTGGGATTCATTTATAAATTTCTTAAATGCATGTTAATCTATAAGTTCCTGTTTCATTGCTCTTTATTTCTTGTAATTTTTATGTTAAAGAAATGATCATATTTTATATAAAATATTTTTGGAGGGATAACTTTATTAGAGAAATATAGCAATGATTGAATATCAGTGTTTCACAGATTCATTGTCTACTGTGTTGATAATTATTGCCCTGTTCTAAAACCAAAACTTATACTTTTTAGTCATTCACATTTATAATTTATAGAATCAGGGATTTGATGTGTATAAAAGTCTATAACTCTGAAAATTAAACTCTCATCCATGCACCATCTAAAATCATCTTGAATACAACACATTAGGAAATACTACTTTAATTTTCATGCCACTTCTTATTCCTTTCACTCACCTCTTGTATTGAAATCTGATCAGTTACCCCAGGAAGGACCAATTTGAAACCTTAGATATATTTCCTGCATGTCTTCGGAAACAGTACATTCTGTGCAAAGTGTGGCTTTACTAGCACTGTGCTAGGGAGCTGTGTTACCAATCTGAGGTCATGGTCTAGCCAGCTCAGCATTTTTCTCTATCAGGTTCAAATTCCATTATGTGCGACATGTCATTTTACAGCAGGAATAACAACAGGAACTTGCTATTCTGTTGTCATTGGAGTTTTATTAATGATAAATGAAGTTAAGTGATGACTGAAAACATTTTCTTTTTGTGAATTTAGTTTTTAGGGAAAGTTAAAATTGAAGACAATAAAATTAGAAATAAAAGAATGATTTTAAAAAGTTTCCTAAAATATGTGAGGAAGGCATTTCACTTGAATAGCTTTTTTTTTTTTAAATGGGAATTTTGGAGGGAAATGGAATTTCTTAATATTTGTAGGTTGCTATTTTTAGTTATATTACATATGGATTATCCTTGTTTATGTATCAGAATAAACGTATTAAAATCAATTAACAAAGCTTTCGTGTTATTTTATAAGGAATTATCATCTACATTTTACAAACTAGGAAGCTGAGGAATGCTGGCAAAATCATGTGACTTGTCCATGGATGTAAAGCAGTCATTTAGAGGAGACACTGGGAACCAAGTAGCGATTTGACATAGTAAAAGGGCACTGGATTTGAAGTCAGATGTTGTAGATGCTATTTACTTGCTGAGCTTTTTAAGTTTGGATAGTTTGTTTCAAATCAGTAAGCTTTTAATCATTCTCATTGTATATTGTGATAGTTTGCTGCAGACCTTTCTTGAGAATTAAATTAGATAATGGTAAGTGAAAACTATAAAAACTTTCAAAGTTTATAAAATAAATTCTGAGTTCATATTAATGTCATTTTTTCCATCTTTGTAATGTAATACAAATGTAATTCAAATAAGAATTTATAACTGAAAAACTTTTGCATAGCTAAAGAATTAGTCAAGAGGATCAAGAGAGAACCTGTAGAATGGGAGAAAATCATTGCCTGCTACACCTCTGACAGGGGATTAATATCCAGAATATACAAAGAACTCAAAAAACATAGCATCAAAAACACAAACAATCCAGTCAAGAAATGGGCTATGGAACTAAACAGAAACTTCTGAACAGGGAAAGTCAAAAAGCCAATAAGTATATAAGAAAGTGTTCCGCATCACTAGCAATCAAAGAAATACAAATCAAAACTGCACGGAGCACATGCAAGGCCCTGAGTTCGATCCTCAGCCCTGAAAAAAACGAAAACAAAAAAACAAACTGCACGGAGATTCTATCTCACTCCAATCAGAGTGGCAAAAATGAATAATATGAACAATAACAGATGCTGGAGAGGTTGTGGGGAGAGAGGAACACTAATACACTGTTGGTGGGATTGCAAACTGGTACAGCCACTCTGTAAAGCAGTGTGGAGACTCCTTAAAAAAACTAAGGATTGAACCATCTTACAACCCAGCTATCCCACTCCTGGGTATTTTCCCAGAATACCTAGAATTAGCATACTACAGAGACACAGCTACATCAATATTTAGAGTAGCTCAATTTACAATAGCTAGACTATGGAATCAACCTAGATGCCCCCATACTGGATGAATGGATTCAAAAACTGTGATATATATGTGTATATATATATATATATATATATATATATATATATATATATATATATTCTACTCTGCTATTAGAAAGAATGATATCATGGCTTTTGCCAGGTAAATGGATGGAAATGGAAAAAAAAATCATGATAAGTGAAATATCATCCCAAATACAGAGACTTAAGGGCCAAATATTTTCTCTCATATATGTAGAAGCTAGAGTAAAACCTAAGATTAGGATAAAAGTTAGCTAAGTTTAATTAATAAACTCACCAAAGTCGAAGTATCACATAAGCTAGGGGAATCATAGCTATGAAGGTGGGGGAAGAAGGGGGGAGGAAAAAAGGGGGTTATTAATACAGCTGAGTACTTTCAACTCCAATGAGGAGCTAAACTATACTCAGGCAGGCATATAAACCCAGACATTTCAATAATTAATATATATTCTCATTTCTGCCTATAACATGGGGGTATTACAGAGGAAATAGAAGATGGGGGATTGGGTGAAGGGGGGCAGATACTGGACTAGGATCTGGCTTAACTTACTTCGTCAATATTTATGTATGCATGAGTATTCAACAATGATTACCTCCCATGTGTAAGACTACTTTGAACCAATAAAAAAAATCAACAATTTATTACCTTGTAAAATAGTTTTCATGCAAGTCTGTCATAAATCAACAACTAAAAGTCATTTCTGTATGCTTTTGAATACAAGGTAGTTTTTGTGTAGTTCCTTTTTCATAATTGAGACATTAAGTGCATATTTTGTCCATTTGGTGAACTTTGACAGATTCTGGGGATAAAAAATGAGTAAGATATATTCATTTCCTTAAAGAGATCACAGTCAAGTTGGGGAGGCAAACTGCATTTCAGCAGAGCATGGGGAGGCAGACTTAAAAAATGTATTTCAGCAGCGCATGGAAATGCTGTAATGAAGGATAGAAGAAGAGAGTGGGATTTGGGTAAAAAGTGGTTATAGTTGTTTGATGTTATAAAACAAGGTCTGTATTCCTAATAGTTATCTAGATATGGGAAACCATCATGTGTGGGGTCACTGGTTTATAAATTGTCACAGGTAGCTTTGTTGAAACCTTGTGTGAGTTTAAGTGAGAGCTAAGTAGACATCCCTCCACTGTGTGTGCATGTGTGTGTGCGTGTGCGTGTGCGTGTGCGTGTGTGCGTGTGTGTGCGTGTGCGCGCTCGTGTGCGTGCGACCCAGGAGGTGTCATGAAGAAGGAAAGGGAAGAGGAAAGAGAAAATGATTTGAGAAGAGTCATAGGGTACATGCATGCCTGATTATTCCAAGGGGAATAATCTTTACAAAAATGGAAGAAAGAACAAATTTCTATACTTTTGTTTTTCCATTTGGCTGTAGCCCAAGTCTTTCCAGTTTGCCCATTCCTGCTATCCTCCTAATTTATTTCTCGTAGACTTTCACCATTTCTTCATGTTAGCACTCTAGGATTCTGATGACAATATATCCCTTTGGTTATATATAGTTGTTGTGCTAGAGCTGTGTCATCAAGCAATATAATACTGTCCATAAATAAAAGCATTTGTTTCACTTACTGCATGGCCCATGTAATATGTATTTGAGTAGGAAATTATGTGGTTGAAGTGAGTGAACCACAGAATTCTATGTAGTTTATAAGCCTTATATTTAAGGGACATTATCAGTTTCAGTGGTTCTTCTAGTTCCTAAAAATGTAAAATCCTGTGACATCTGTGTGGTAAGAGGACAGTTGATTATGAATTAGGACTAAGGATGGATAGGTGGTTCTAAGGCCCTCCTCAGGGATAGGTAAGCAGATCTGGGGGGTGGGGAGGATCAGTGTGTTTCTTTGAGATTCCTTAAATTCATCCATTAGAGCAATCCTGTATATCTAAATTCTGCCTCCTGTACACTTTCTATATTTCTTAGGCTCCAACCACTTAATTCAGATCTGTATTTAATGCTTGTGAATATCTACCATTCCTTTTCTGAAAATAGTTCTTCCTTTTTTTTTAAATTTGGAAACATAACCAAATAATAAAATACTATTAGGTAAGTATCTTTTAGTTTGTGATGAGTTAAGCAAGGTTTTGTATATAGCCTCCAGTTAAAAACATTCTACCTATTTATAAAGTTAAGCCTCCAAAAGGATGATCCTTTGTGGGAAGAATATATTGATGATTGAGACCATAAGTAAACTCTGTAGACTGAAATACTGAAATAGCTTTTTTCATAAGAAAGTTCTGGGTGACACTGCAGTTTGCCTGTCATGTGCTTTTCTTTTTTACACTTACTACAAGTACTGTACTATTTTGATGGGGGATGGTGGGTAGCAGTGTGCTAGCCTGAGATTTGCCTTCGTAGACTCTGCAGTGCAGACGTTTGCTGGGGGCCATAATGGTTTCCTGTTGTTGGGTGAGTCTGCATTCCCTTTTGATTTCCTTCTTTTTTCCTATCTAGGAAATGGACATATTGCTTGACATTTCTTGCTACTATATGTCAATAAAATTGTAGATGAAATCTAAGACACGTGTATGGCTGAGGAGTCAGAATGGGGGAGCTTGGGAATGTAATGCCATTGTGGAGATGATCTGGACTGCCCACCCTTGCACTCCTGTTTACATGAAGAAAATAACAAACTTTTTCTTGCACTCCTGTTTACTTGAAGAAAATAACAATCTTTTTAAAAAAGACTGTAGGGGCTGGAGAGGTGACTCAGCAGTAGAGCGAGTACCTGGGTTCAGTCCCCAGCACCATATGCACAACTAAATAGAGGGAAAACAAAAACCAGATGAAAGAATAAAATTAACACACACACACACTCTCTCTCTCTCCCTCCCCTCTCTCCCCACCCCACTCCCTCTCCCTCTCTTTAAAGAAAAAAATAAAAATGCTGTAGTAGAGAAGGATTTTCTGTTTTGTGCAGATGAATATAATCCAATTTTGCTGTGTAAGAAACATTCCATTATCTCATACCAGAGCCTTTGTTACTAAAAGCTGTTAGTAACTTCCCACCCCTACTAGCCAGGTATAGATTTTGTCAGTGAGCTGTGTTTGACCAGAGAAGAATTTAACCATCTGAAATGAAGACATTTGGAAAAAAAAAGAGAAGAAAATGTCAATGTAATATGAACATAATGTTCTGTCAAAAACTAAGTAACTCAAAACCACCATCTTCCTAAATAAACAATACATTGGAGAAAAGTTTGGATCCAGATAAGTTCTTGCAGTTTGGTTTCTGTGTATTGTTTGAAGCTTTTGTGTCTCTTGCAGCAGGGCTATTCTGTAAAAGATGAAAGGCATGGAGATGGGCAGCATATTGTGTTGTATTCACAAAATTGCTGTTTCTTCTTTCTGATATTAGCCTGCCTTTGCTCCCTTTAAGGTAATCATTGGGAATGAAGACTGCATTGTGGTTTTTTTTTTTTTTTTTTGACCACATGCTGCAAATACCCAGTAATTGCTTTATTGACTTTTTATAACATGCAGTCATTGCCTCAGTGGTGATGGGAACACTGGAGTTTTCCTTAGAGTGCTTGTAGATGGGCCATCTGCGTCTTAAGAAATTGGAGAGAATGTAGGGGAGTCCCTGGACCTTGGCTCGCTTGTATGAGAATTACTTTGAGCTCTTAATAAAAATACAGATAATTGTGCCTCACTCAAGACTTAGTGAATTAGTATATCTAGGGTAGGAAGTGGGAATCTGTATACTTAACAAGCAGTGATTAAAGGTCAGAAATAAGAAGTAATGCGGTTGAGCCTCCCTAGATTCCTTAACCTCCTACAAGTTCCTTGAGGGATTGTGTGTGTGTTATCATGCCAAGGTACCACTTCCTTTTGGTGAGTGCATCCTTCCCAGTGTTATTGACCCTGATGCATTCTAACTTTCTGAATCGTGCTTCTCTATGTGAAATCATCCTTTAGATGGTTTTACATGAGGGTTTAATGTTTGAGGAAAGTACTTTTCTGGGAGTAATTGATACTTTTCTGGAGTGGAAACAATCTGGTTTTCTACTAATGACCAGGGAATTGTTTTTCCTTTAGTGATGCATTCGGACTTGCAAGATTCATTTTCAGGTTTTCTTGATCTTCTTATTACCTTCACTTTATTGGGAAAGTCTTATTTTTTTTTCTTTTATAGATGTTAACTTTTTAGTCACTCTATCAGAAAGCTTTTATAAATGGAAAGAAAATCTTTCTATTAAAAATGTGTGCTGTATTTAAATTACTTGCTTCTACTTTGATTAGTTTTCAAAAGTGTAGTGTCACTTCTATACCATGTCTTTGCCTTTCAGTGTGTACCATAAGTAGCTCTGAAACAATCATTGTTATGTTTGATGCAAAATTTTACTTCCAAATAAAATTCATAAACACACACGGGAATCTGGACATTTGTAAAATAGAATACTTGTCTATTTTAAAATGTCTACCTTTTGCATCAGTTCTTCAGCAGTGCCAGTTGCAGTTTTGCTGGTTGGTGTTTTTGAGGGCTCCTAGTTGAGCATGTGGGTTGCATTCCTTCTCACCGCCTCTTTGTTTATTGGGCTATTTTATTCGTCATAAAATGCTTTCCTCTTTACTAAAGCAAATGCTCTAAAGGATCTGCCTTCAGGGCAATTACTTTCCCATGAGTAAGGTGAGTAAAAGTATTAAGGAAGTGAAGTAAACAGAGTAGAGCCCATTTCCTTTTATGGAAAGTAATTTTGCATCCTTTTTTGGAAAGCAGTTTTGCAGGAAGAATCAATTTGTCACCACCCATTAAGAGTCAGGCAGGGGTTGGGGATTTAGCTCAGGGGCAGAGTGCTTGCCTAGCATGTGCAAGTCCTCTCCTCCCCCCCCCCCCCTTAGGTCCTCAGCCCTGGGGAAAAAAAAAGAGTCAGGCATTTCAGAAGATGAGCTTTTTAGAGTGGTCCAAAAGGTGTGTTTTGAAA
Organism: Aplodontia rufa; assembly: GCA_004027875.1. Classification (NCBI taxonomy): domain Eukaryota; kingdom Metazoa; phylum Chordata; class Mammalia; order Rodentia; family Aplodontiidae; genus Aplodontia; species Aplodontia rufa. The sequence goes on along the minus strand of PVKS010004200.1, from coordinate 29,172 downwards.
TGTGAGTTGCCTTGGAAGAGTTGGCAGTCCTTCATCTTAGGCATAGGGGCTCTCTTTAGTCATGAGGGAATATAATGGTTGATTGAGACAAGCAGCTATCCTCCCAACTGTGAAACAGGCCTTTGTCAGTCAGGGACACTCTGTCCCCAGTTCTGAAACTTTACAGGCCCCGAGCACGACTGACTGAGCCTCATAGGTTGTTCAACATGCAGTTCCTGTGAATGAGTATGTACAACTGTGATGCATACTTGGGATAGACGTGTGTATGGAAGTAAAGTAGCATAAAAACTATTAAGTGATTCTAGCATCTGACTATCAGATAGCTAAAATTTGTTGCTTTATGGCTTGCGTCATAATATGATCTCTCCTAATTAGGCACAGAACTATTGAATTGTATCTTGTAGCATCTCAAATTTTAGAACATATATGTATACACATACATATGTAAAATATTAAAAATTAGAGTTTAATCACTTATAGGTAAATATAAGGTAAACTTTCTCAGCCTCTTTCAACATGCCTCCTTCCCAGAGGTAGTAGTTCAGTGTTTTGCTCTTCATTTCTACACCCTTATATGCACCCATCTACAATATACATTGTTCTGTAGTTTTTCTTTTTTTTTTTCTCCTTAATATAAACAGTGGGTATATTTACAGGTCAGTACATATAGGCATTTATCATACTGGTGTAATATAGTTTATGTATCAAAATTTTATTAATGCTATTTTTTTATACCCGGAGATTTTCAAAAAAGGATTACTTATTTTATTTTGACCCAATACATATCTTCAGGTGATGGTAAAGAAAAGAAAAAAATTCAGATAAAAAGCATGGGTAATTTTATTGAGTGTTATAACTTACATGCAAATTTCAGCTAAAATTAATAAACAAGGACCTAAACATTTTTTGTCAATAATAGCTAAAACATTGTCAACTGTTTATGAATTTTTTTGTATACTCAATTCTGTGTGAATAGCATTTTAATGATTTTAGATTGCATTTCAACTATTTTATCTTGACATATGTAAGTATATTTTCCATTTCAAAATTAAAATAAAAATAGTTTCATAAATTAAATAGCTACAATTACATTCTTATACAATATATATTATTTATTCATGTTAGTGAACAAGTTTGACCATATCCTTCCATATAACAGTGGCTAAAGAACTGGTTGGATGGCCCAGAGGAATTGATGGTCATACGTAATTTGTTTTGAATATTGCCAATATAGGATTCAACAAAAATTTTGGCTGGTTTGCAAGTCATGTAATCCATATGTGAAAATTTGCAAGATGTTACAAGAAGTGATGATTCAGGGGTTAAGTGATACTTTACCATTTTTATAAATAGCAATGTTGCTGTGTTAAGTAATCCAATACTCTAATTTGGGTTCACCGAGAATGTAGGAGTAGATTCTTAATATACCCCGTGACTGGTTCATTTCATGGATGTAAATGTGAATTTTATCCCATTGTGTGACTGTATACCATTGTTTTTGTATAACTTTGTCAAAGGAAACCTCTGTATGGTCTCTTATAAAGCAACACATCTTTTCCAAGTGGGAATTCTTACATGCCGGTGTAAACTTTGCTTGCGATCTTTGACATTGATTTAGGGATGTGGTCAGTTTTTCATTGTGGAAACAGTGTGGTGAACATCATCTTATTCAGAACGAAACCAGAAACCAATTTTGCCTGCTGAGGGGATTGATTTAACTAGCAATCTGGTATTTTAAATGATTTCATGTGGCCCTTCTTAACTCTTGACATTGATTGTCCTTGTCTGATATTTTAGAGTTAACATTATCTTATTACAGAATCTTTTACTATTTCCTGTTTGTATTTAAATCCTGGAGCAGTTTCCTTTTCTTTTTGGAATGAGAACAAATTGGATGTTGAATAGTCTTTGCAATGTATCTTCTCTGCCCAGTTAACTTGCTGAAGACATCACTGGCATATTATATAGCCGTTCTTTCATGACTTGGAAGTTTTTAGTAACTAATAAGACTTATAACTCTCACAACTGAGAGAAGTGTCAACTGTGCTTTATTTTTTTATAGCATTGATAAGATGAATTTCTATTTTATTATCTTCTTAAAATCAGAGATTTCTTGTGCCACAATCAGAGAAAATAAGGAATATCGTTTTTTTTAAGAGAGAGGGACAGTGAGAGAGCGAGAGAGAAAGAGAAAATCAATTTTATTTAGTTTTTCATGTGACTTTTGTTGCTCCAGCCCTTTCTTGTGTATGTGGTGCTGGGGTTTGAACCTGTGTACTTTGCGCTTGCCCGGCCAGCACTGTAACCGCTGAGTCACAGCTCCAGCCCCAAAGAATATAATTTTTATAATAAGATTGAATTCTAGGGGCTGGAGCGGTGGCTCAGCGGTGACATCACTTGCCTGGCATGCGTGAGTACCTGAGTTCAAACCCCAGCACCACGTACACAACAAAGTGTCCGAGGAATGAACGTCACATGCAAAACTAAATTAAAAAAAAAATTGCTTCTCTCTCTCAATCTCTCTCACTGTCCCTCTTCCTTTAAAAAAATAGAAAAAAAAGATTGAATTCTAACCTACTTTAAAATGTCCTTTTTATTTATTAATATCTTGAATTGGTAAGTCATAAATGTGCACACTGTGAGTACAATGTTATATTTTGATATGTGTACACAAAATGGCATGAGGAATTCAATCTAATTAACATACTCAATACTTTGTGTATTTTTTTGTAGTGAGACATTTGAAATTTGCTCTCAGTTTTTTTGAAATAGTCAATTCCTTTTTTAAAAAAACTTTGCTCTGCAATAAATCTGAAAACTTACTTTTGAGGTTTGGTAGTTGTTGACCAGTAACTCACTATTCCCTCCTTTCTCTACCTATTGTTTTAAAAATAATTTATGTAATTGTCATTCGTATGATATTTCCAGATTTACTACGCTGAATCAATTCCAGGGAGCCATTCAGTTTTAAGAGCTCCCCCTAATTTCACATTGGTTAAAAGGTGATTGAAAGGGGGCTGGAGCAGTGACTCGGTGGTTCCGCGCTTGCCTGGCATGTGTGAGTATGTGAGTTCAAACGCCAGTACCACTTACACAACGAAGTGTCCAAGGAATGAAAGTCACATGAAAAATTAAATAAAGCTTGCTTCTCTCTTTCATTGTCCCCTCTCTCTTAAAGAAAAAAAGATGATGAAAAGACTAACTTAAAATTTTAAAACTGTACCTTATGTGTTTTCTAGCTTGAGAGATGATCCCCATCTTTATTAAAACAGCGTATTGGAATTAACTGGTTTTTATCTTGAATTTTCCTGTTTTTTTAAAAAATGAATTGATTGAAATGAATTTATTAGGGTCTTCAACATGTAATGCACTTTAAAAACTGAGGTGAAATTCAAATAACATGAAATTGATCATTTTAATGTGTATAATTCAGTATTATTTCAATATATTTAGTATTTTACAACCATCTCAATCTAGTTCCAACAAATTCTTATTACCCCAGGAGGAAATCCTGTACTGATTAAGCAGTTGCTCTGCATTTCCCTCTCCCTCTAGCCCCTGGTAACCACCCATCTGTTTTCTCTCTCGCTCTCTGGATTATCTCTTCTGGGTATTTCATATATATGGGATCACATAGTATATAGCTTTTTAGATCTGGTTTTCTTTCCTTTCTACAACATTTGTAGCATGTATTAGTGCCTTATTCCTTATGTGGAATAGTATTAATTATATAGATATAGTGCGTTTATCCATTTATTGTTTGGTTGTTTATACTTTTTGGGTATTGAGCATATGCTGCTGTGAACATTTGTGTACAGGTTTTTGTATGGATCTCTGCTTTCATTGCTGTTATGCATCTACCTAGGATAGGAATTACTGGGTCATATGGTAACTGTGTTTAACTGTCTGAGGAGCTGGGCTACTATTTTCTAATGTGGCTGTGCCATTTTGCTTTCAACAGCAGTTTATGAGGGCTGCACTCTCTCTATACACTTGCCACTGTTGGTGGCTTTCCTAGTGGATAAGAAGTGGCACCATTGTGGTTTTATTTTGCTACTAGCTAATGATATGGAACATTTTTTTGAGCATTTTTTAAAGAGAGAGGAACAGTGAGAGAGAAAGAAAGAGAATTAATTTTATTCAGTTTTTAATGTGACTTTCGTTGCTCTGACACTTAGTTGTGTATGTGGTTCAGGGTTCGAACATGTGTCCTCGTGCATGCTGGGCAAGTGCTGCTACTACTGAGCCACCTCTGCAGCCCCATGGAGCATCTTTTTATGTGCTTATTGGGTATTTGCATATCTTCTTTGGAGAAATGTCTAGTTAGAGCTTTTGTCAATTTTAAAACTGGGTATTTTATCTTTTTATTCTTAAGTAATTAAGAATTTACACACACACACACACACACACACAGAGTATCCCAGATAGACGTTTCTTATCATGATTTATAAATACTTTTTCCCATTCTTCAGTTGTTTTCAATTTTTCATGGGGGCGGTATACCAGGGATTTAACCCAGGAACACTTAACCACTAGGCCACATCCCCAGTTCTTTTATATTTTATTTTGAGACAGGGTTTTGCTAAGTTACTAAGGGCCTAGCTAAGTTGCCCAGGTTGGCCTTGAACTTGCAGGCCCCCTGTCTCAGCCTCCTGAGTCGCTGGGATTACAGCTCTGTACCACCGTGCCTGGCTTGTTGTTTCACTTTTTAAAAAAAATTTTTTTAATAAGAAATTTATTTGTTGAACAATCAAACATGCTTCAATGAAACAATATAATATATATATATATAAATTCTGAAAATTAGATTTACCCCCAAGAGCCATCCCCAATTATCCCCCCCTTCCCAATACATCTCTACGAATGCCTTAAGTAGTATGTCAGTACACCTTTTCCAGATTTAAAACATGAGAATTGATCTCCTTTCTCAATGGCCAGGATCTAGCTCCAGCCTCCACAGATCAGTGAAGACATTCGACCCTTGGTTCTCTGGGTTATGCTCACTTCACTCAGCATGATTTCTTCCATAGCCATCATTTACTTTCAAAGGCTGCAATATCATTGTTTCTAATTGCTGAGTAGAACTCTATGGTATATATGTACCACAGTTTTTGGATCCTTTCATCCAGTGAGGGGCATCTGGGTTGTTTCCATAATTTAGCTATTGTAAATTGAGCTGCTATGAACATCGATTTTGCTGTGTCACTGTAGTGTGCTGATTCTAAGTCCCCTGGAAAAATACCCAGGAGAGGAATAGCAGGATCATATGGTGGGTTCATCCCTAGTTTTTTGAGGATTCTCCACACTGCTTTCCAGAGGAGCTGTACTAGTCTGCAGTTCCACCAACAGTGTGCTAGTGTGCCTATCTCTCCACATCCCCTCCAGCATCTATTATTGTTTATTTTTTTCATTTTTTGCCAATCTGACTGGTGTGAGGTGAAATCTTAATGTAGTTTTCATTTGCATTTCTCTGATTACTAGTGATTTAGAGCACTTTCTCATGTATTCATTGGCTTGATCAGTGTCCTCTGTTGAGAAGTTTCTATATGGCTCTTTGGCCCATTTATTGATTGGATTGTTTGTGTTTTTGAAGTTGAGATTTTTGAAGATTTTGTAGATTCTGGATATGAGCCCCCTATTAGAGGAATCATCACCCATGAGTTGTTTCACTTCTTGATGATAACTTTCAAAGACAAGTTTTGAATTTTAATCAAATTGTTTTTTTCTTTTGTCACTTGTGCTTTTGGTGACATATCTAAGAAAGCTTTGCCTAACCAAAGTCAGTCTTGAATACTGACTTCTGTATTTTCTCCTAAGAGCTTTATAATTTTAGCTCTCACATTTAAGTCTATGATCTATTTTGAGTGAATTTTTGTATATAGTATGAGGAAGATGTCTAGCTTCATTCTTTTGTGAGTATCCAGTTGTCCCATCTTTGTAGAGGGTTTTTATTTTTTAGAGCATTCTTGCTGTATTTCCAGGCTGACTCTGAACTCTTGGCTTTCTTGATCCTCCAACTTCAGCCTCCTGAATAGCTGGGACTATAGGTGGGCACCATGATACCTGGCTTATAGTTTTAATTTATCTAATGGCTAATGGTGTTGAACATTATTTCACTTATTTATTTGTTTGTTTGGATTTTCTTTTTTCTTTTCTTAAGAAAGAAGGGAGAGAGAGAGAGAGAAGCAATTCTTATTTAGCTTTTCATATAACTTTCGTTCCTCAGACACTTTGTCGTATATGTGGTGCTGGAGTTTGAACTTGGGTCCTCATGTTTGCCAGGCAAGCACCTTAACCACTGAGCCACTGCTCCAGCCCCAAACTTATGTATTTTTAAGCATTAGATAATTGTTGCCAAATTGCCCTTGAAGAAGAGGTAATCCAAGGGTGGGGACATTTGTAATGATAAGAAAAACTTTCAGAAGCATGCATTTATTATAGACTATAGTGATCTGCCTTCTCGCACATTACATATTGGTTATGTACTTTTCTTGACTCTTGACTATTTTCTGTATACTTTCATATCTCAAGGCTAATGTCATTTTTCTCATCGTCTAATAAATATTCCTCATGTATTCTTAAGTCCCATGGCGGAATTTCTTTGATTTTTTTGCGTATATAAATGAAATTCTTATATAGCTTTTAAGGCTCAAATTAATATGACCCTCCTTAATAAAGTCTTTCTGAATTTTGATATCAAAGTATAAGTTTACCCTGAGCTTATGTAACATTTTATATATTTGTTGTTGAATTTCAGAACTCTCCACTGTGCCTGGCATATATAGAATAGTGGTTCACCTTAGTATAATTAAATTATCAAACCAGTGTTCCTGTCAATATTATATTCAACAGCATGACTTTCATATTATTACATCAAAATATTTTTTGTTTTATAATCTCAAATAACACAGCTGTGTAAGAATGGTCTTTTTATTTTTTGAAATTACATGGTAAAGGATTTCATTAAACTTTAGCTTAAAATTTTTCTTAAGATTTTTTTGTAAATTGTAATAACCTGTAAATATGGTGCTGTTAAGGTTCTTTCATAAGTTGACTTGCATTTCCTGTTAGGTAGCATGGTAAAAATTAAAATGGAGCTAACTTGTTCAAAAACATCATAGTTATTTATTAATCTATCCTAGACCTGCAGAGTTTTCCATAAGACAGTGAAAACAGACAATTTGCATATAAACAGTTATCTAAAAAGTTTTAAAATATTGGAGTCTCTTGAATGTTAAATTGAAATTAAGTGAATGTATTACTGGCTTTGCAGGTAAAAGTAAAAATGATTACTCTGTTGCCAGTCTTTAAATTCTTGTGGAAGTCCTATTAAATTGATGAATATATCAGAGGATCATTACCAGCTTTTTTCCAAGGGCAATCTAGGGAAATGCTTTTCTTGTAGCTTGAACACTAGCATGCAGCAAGTTGGATTATTTGGGGACTGCTTTGGGCAGTTAGACTGCAGTCCAGAAAATATTTGGGCTGATGGCTTATTGGATGCACATTTGACCTAAAGAAGAAGCCAGTTGAAAGTTTTTACAATGCCAGTTTCCATTTGACTTAATCCTAAGAACAAGAGCGTAAAAAGATAGCCGCCTACACAAGTAGTTCCAGGAAAGTCAGTTATCAAAATTTATTTCTCTCATTATGTTTAGTTCCTCTGTAAATTTTCATTAATGGTAGCAGATAAAAAGGCCTTAAACTTGAGTCTTCCTGATTTCAGAAGATTTTTGCTGAACAAGTGTGACATTACTTAGCTCACACCAGAAGAATCAACTGTGCTTTAAGAATTGCCAGGACTATACTTGGGTGCAAGTTTCTTTATATGAAGGGTATTTCATGTATGATTCTTTGTCATGTGTATTATTTAACTCTAAGAAATGCACTATAAATGGATTTAATTAAATTAACACTTTTTTGGAGGTTTTTGTGCTTTTAGTAATGTTACTTAGCATTATACGGTCATGTCTTAACCAAAATATATTTATTGTCAATAAAATCTTGGTATTTTAAAATTAAGGAGATAATTGATTTTTAAAATATTACTGGTAGTGGTTGCCTCTTAAAGAACTGAAAATAATTCAGACACCTGATCAGTATCCTTTTTAAAATTTTTTTATTTTTAAGAGAGAGGGACAGTGAGAAAGAGAGAATCTTATCTAGTTTCTCACGTGGCCTTCATTGCTACAACACTTCCTTATATACGTGATGGTGGGGTTCCAACCATATCCTTGAGCATGCCAGGCCAGCACTGTAATCGCTGAGCCACTGCTCCAGCCCCTCTGATCAGTATCCTGATAGAGGTAAAAAAATAGAAGAACGACTTACACCCATTGAATTATATAAAATGACATAAGAATATTAAATATGGTTATGAAAAATTTGGTTTTCAATTTTAATGAAGAGGTAATTGACTTTGCACATTTGTTATGATATCTTTTTGAGGCTACCTTGACTTTCTAATAGATAGATAAGGGAAACATCTTAGCGAATTGTTCTGAAGTTCAGGCTTAAAAACTGTTTGTAGGATGTCTTGTCTACATGTCATGAAAAAGGATTTATTATATAGATCATGAAACAGCTTCACTTAATAAAATAGAAATCTGTTTTGTGTTAGCTATGTATGTTGTTGCTACAAAGAATGTGTGTCTAGCGGGCCATCCTGCAGTTCACATCAAAGAAGATATTAGGCCAGTGTTAACTACCAGCTTTTCTCTTTTCAAAACTGCCAGGTTGAGTGTGTAGCTACGTCGTGGACACATGACTGAGGAGACTTTTGCCTCTTAAGAGAAGGAGCTGCAGAACCTGCTTGTGAGGGAAGTTGCAATGTGCTCCATGACCTGGAGCACATGACACTAAGTTGCTGTGTCTGTTATTGGAAAATCCTCTCTGGGAGGCTGTTTTCTTTTTTCTTCTTTTTCTTTCTTTCTTTTTTTTTTTTTTGGAAGAGCTACTTTCCACCGTTCAGCCAAACCTAGATGTTTGGCCACTAATCCAAATGAGGAAATGCGGTGCTTCATGAAACAGGTGCGATGGGATTGTATCTGTGGAGAGAGATTAATATGACATTTATTCCTCACTCAAATTTAGTGACTAAATTTAGAATTTGGGCACCACCAAGAGTGATTTTAAAAAGTCTTTAACCCATAGCAAAAAATGAAAACTAAATATTTTTTTAAAGAAATGCTTTTCTGTTTACATATATTTCATTGATTTAAAATATATTTTGCTATTGTAATGACATATTCCCAACTCAGAATCTTCACATGTATGGATCTTCTTCCAAAAGACGATCCCATACATGGCTAATACCTGAACTTTATGATTGACTCCCAGACTGTGCATATTACTCTCAAAATGCTTTGTTTTTGTTTTCAAACACATTCACGAGAGCTGTGTTTAAATATTGCAGTTTTGGGCTCTGTCCCCTTCCCCCACTCTGGGGGAAGTCTGCTCTTTTCCCTATGCTTTACTTTCTATAATAAAATTCATCTACTACGCTTAAAAAAATATTGCAGTTTCACTAAATATTGGATTAGTCTCTTTTCTGTTCTACATGAAAGCAGAGGCTGCATTTTTCTGGGGGAAAGGAAAGGGGAAACTGAAGTGGAAGGAAGGTCTCTGAATAATACATAAAGTCCTGAAGTTTCTTTTCTTCTTGTGTCTGTTTTGGAAGTAGGTTTCCAATTCTGCAGGTGTGACGAGACAAAGCTGTTTTTTTTTTTTTTTCAGGGCTGAGGATCGAACTCGGGGCCTTGCACGTGCTAGGCAAGCACTCTGCCGCTGAGCTAAATCCCTGACCCCAAGCTATTATGTTTTTGATCAAAGCTGTTATCACTAAATTATTTACCTTCATAATTATAACTCTTATTTTTATACTTATTTAGAAGACAGCTTAAATAATATATATAAAAGCTGTTACTACCACAGCTATAGTAATTGCCGATTATATCATGAAATTTAGGATTGGGCATTGTGGTCTACTTTAGTAGGTAAAAGGAGTTCTACTCATATGAAGGAGCTTAACACTTTAAACAATTTGAGGTAAGATGAGTTAGACCACCTGGCTACCAGTTATACTTTTTTCTTTTTTTAAGAAAACTTCTTTATTATTTATTTTTTCAGTGAGAGAGAGAGAGAATCAATTTTGGTTTTAGTTTTTTATTTGGTTTTCATTGCTCCAGCACTTTGTTGTGTAAGCGGTGCTTGGGGTATAAGCCCGCATCCTTGCACATGCCAGACAAGAGCCGTAACGCTGCCCCACCCTCTATGAGATATACTTTATGTTTCTGGAAAAATGAAGTCTTCTCTAAAAATAAAGACTTTTTTTGGTGTGTTGTGCTGGATATCAAACCCGGGATTTAGGCATGCTAAGCAAGTGTTTAGCCACTAAGCTAACCTCTGGCTCAAGACATTTCTTACAGTTAAAATATATATGTGTATTGCAGCCTTTTTGTATTGCAGTAACCATAGGTCTTTATTCATTTAGAAGAAATAGAAAAGCAAAATGGAGAGGAAAAGTGATTATTCATATCTTCCCTGCTCTTTTCTTGGGAGTTAGCTTACACTTTTATTTCTTGCATAAGCAGTATGTTTATTAATAAACTGTGTAACAAAACTATACAGTAAATAATCTCTCTGCTCTCTTTGGCCTCATCTTCCCAGCTCCAAATGAGTAACCTCTGATTTCTGTGTCCTGTATGCCCATTCTCCAGTAACTGTGGCTAATAATCTTTAAGTATCCTTTCTGAATTTTTTATACATATAGAGGCATATGTAAATTTGTTTTTCCCCTACCTTTCTAATATGAATGGTAGCATATCATGCACGCTATTCTATGCCTTGCTTTTTTAAAAAATTTAACAGTTTATGTTACATGTAGATCTCCTCAAAAACTTCCTTATTTTTTTGTACAAATTGCAAATAATTTCAACGTTTAGATGTTGCATAATGTTATTATCAATTATTCACACAGTGTGACATACTGCCAAGTTCTGTTATAATGCTTGTTTTCAAAAACTTGAATTTTTCCCAGCATGATTTATAAATTAAGGAACAATTTGAGCATAATATGAATTTTGCATTTGGTTATATGTGATTTAGTCAGGAAGAAACACTAGTTGAATGTAGAAAACCATCCAGCTGAACTGAGCCACAGAGGAATACACAAAACACTCACTTCAAGTATACAATCATGGGATGTGTTGTGCCCCTCCATTCACATCTGGCATTGCAACTTTCCACCTAATTTTAAAAAATCCTCCTTCAGGGCCTGGAGCAGTGGCTCAATGGTTATATTGCTTCCCTGGCATGCACAAGAATGCGAGTTCAAACCCTAGCACCACGTACACAATGAAGTGTTAGAACAACAAAGTCACATGAAAAACTAAGTAAAATTGGTTAGCTCTCTCACTGTCCCTCTCTGTTAAAAACAAACAAACAGAAACTCTCCTTCCATCATGTCACAGCTCCTAAACTACAACCCATCCCCACAAGTGAACTCCCCATCTTTTTTCAAGGTGAAGTTGCATAATGTTGTGCCTCTAATCCTGTGGTGTTTATTGTATAATTTTGCATGGTGCCGTGATTTTCAGTAATGTATATGTTGCATCAATAGCAAAACTTATTGTACATGATTCCATGTATATGTGGAGATGTTTGCAGGATAAATTCCCCAGAGGTAGAATTGATACATCAGAGTGCATATTCAAATTTGTAATTTTAATGTATGTTCTCAAACTGCCTGCCAATGTATCAGGATGCCTATGTACCCAAATCTTGGCAATACTCCCTTATCACATTTATGTTTTAGCTCTCTAGATAGGCCAAAAATGGCATCCTTGTATTTAGGTACTTTTTATGTGTACTAAGAATTATATATATTTCTTATTGTAGGAAAAACTCCTCTTTTAATACAAAAACTTTGTATGTGGTAAAGAATCTAGAACTAATATTACATTGGTGGTGCTGACGATTTGCACCACAGTAACTCAAAGCATAATTTTTTTTCTGGATAAGTTATTTTGCCTGTTGACAAAAGCAGTCCCTTTCATAGCATCTGAAACCTTATAAGAGTATTTGAGAAGATGTGAACTTTATTAACATCAGTGGATTCTTTCATTAATTTTCAGCTAAAGGGACATAGGCTTATACTGTTAACATTTTAATAAGTTTTCCAAAACTTAGGGGATCAATATTCATAATATCCAGTCTCAGAAAACTTTTGCCTGCGATTCTTTTTTATGCTGGAGAATTGAAGGCTGAGTAAAGGAGAAGAATACCGAAGAAGCTCAAGAGCAACAGAACAGTTGTTTGCAAAAATAAATTATAGCAACTAAAATGGTTTAAAATTTTGTTAAAATTTATTTTTTAGCTTTTATTTACTTCTACTAATTTTTGAGATAAAAACTACAACAAATATTTTCCATGATCATATCTGCTCTTTCTTTGCAATTTGCTTTGACACTTAGAAAAAATATATATTGTTTTAAATTTCTGAATTCTTTTTAGCTCTTTTGAATTTCCTGATAGGGCGTAAAAAGTGGTTTTGATTTTCTAATGTGGTAATGCTGTGCATGGATTTATTGGTTGATAGTATAAATTCAGAAATTGAGAATTATGATTTTTTTCTTTTTGGAAATTTTATAGTAATTTGACAGCATTTGATAGCAGTTTTATGTCTGTCAATTTTAATAATAAAAGTTTGGTATTTGTATTTTACATTTTTAAAAGTTCATTTCTCTATCAATTCATTTTGTATTGCATTTTTGCCTATAAATTATTGGTCTGAAACAGATTGAAAATCTTAAACGGTTCTTCATAGATGGTTGAAGCTGTGCCCCATGTTGTTTCATTAATCAAGTTTTATTTTTTGTTTGTTTTTAAGAGGGAGAGAGTGAGAAAGAATCAATTTTACTTTTTCATTTGGTCTCTGTTTCCCAAATATAGTGGTAGTTGTGTACGAGGTGTTGGGTTTCGAACCTGCATCCTCACACATGCCAGGCAAGAGCTGTAACCACTGAACTACTGCTCCAGCCATAATCAAGGGTTTTTGAGCTCCTCCTATTCCTCCTTCACCCAGTGAGTGTCCTCAGGCTGCCATCATCATTTGTCAGGGTGTGCAAGGAGGTCCTTTTACCATAAAATGTTGGAGGAAATGGGTAAAACCCCATCTAGGAAGGCAGACCCTGAGCAGGTTGATTTATCTCTTTTCTGGATGAGCCTCGTAGTGGGATTATGGAGTAGTATTCAAAAAAGTCTCCAGTGAGACATTAAAAGGAAGAAAGGGGACTTGGGGTACCTGGTCTTTTCTGTCTCTTTCCTCTCTTCCTTCCCTCTTCTTTTATTGCTGTTCATTGTTTCTTTCCCCCTTTTCTTTCTGTTTACTTTGTCTTTCTTCCTTTTTGTTCCAGTTCGTGAGAATTTGACTTAGAAATGTTTTTGAAAACTTGCTTGATGTTTAGATATATCGGTGTTTCTTATAGATGTTAGATGAGACTTAAAAGTTAATTAGGGGGCTAGAGTGGTGGCTCAGCTGTTGGAGAGCTTGCCTGCCAAGTGTAGGGACTAGGGTCCAAACTCCAGCACCACATACAAAACTAAGTGGTGGGGAAGCAAAGGCCAGATGGAAAAATAAATTAAATTGATTCTCTCTCTCCCTCTCTCTCTCTCTTTCTCTCTTTTTTAAAGAGAGGGACAGTGTGAGAGAGAAAGAATCAATTTTATTTAGTTTTTTTTCATGTGGCTTTCGCTGCTCCAACACTTCATTGTGTACGTGGTGCTGGGGTTTGAACGTGTGTGCCAGGCAAGCGCCACAACCACTGACCCACTCACTGCTCCAACCCTCTACCTCTATCTTTTTATTAAAAAAAAAATTAATCAGGATGATAATATAGTGTTAGGTTTTAGAGGAGACAGATTTCCCTCCTGCTTTATCTAGCTTAGTTTATCTAAGTAGAGGAAGCAGATAGATAGGATTTAGGGAAACAAAACTGTTCAAGAGTTTTAAGATATGTGCATTTTGCTGGAGTATAAAATGTGTCATCTCAGGAGGGAGAATGCCAGATGGTAAGCCAGGGTGGGAGGGCAGTCCAATTGGTGGTCATGAGATGGGCTTTGGAATTATGCTGTTTTGCCTGTGACCCAGACCTAGCCCTTCTAGCTCTGTGACCTTAGACTGGTAACTAAAGCTTTGTCTTGTTTCCACAATTATAACTTGGGGATAATAGTGCTTACATCATAGATTTTTTTTGTGTGTGTGAGGGGTTAAATGAGTGAATACGTGTGAAGCATTTAACTCTGGAGTGGTTTCTCTTTTCTTCCTCTTGCTTTTTGTTAACATCAGTCCTGTACCAGGTAATGTATTAAAAATAGGTATCAACATGGTTGTTCTCCTATTGTGAGTACTAACCACATGTTTTGCAAGGTGGGCATGTGATGAGGTTTCTTCATTTCTAGCTTATGATTTTGAAAACATTGCTATTGTTTTAAATTGGTAAACAGTGTTTTGATAGTGATTGTCTTTTTGTTTTCAAGTTTAAAGATATTAGAAGATGTTGGTTGGACATTACTTAAATCATTTCCCATGTCCCCATGCAACTAATAGTCACAAATCAGAGGCATAGAAAGATAAATTTAATATTACAGTAGCAAAACATTATTCAGTCTAAAATACCTCTTCTCTCTTACCACTTTTTGGTTAAACTGCTGACCTAACTACCTCAGGGCAGAAGAGTTTAATAACTGGCAAACTCAGTTTTGAAAATAACTTTATTGAATATTAATTCAGTATTAAATTTTACTACAGGGGGATTCCTTAACATGTCTTTAGCCATTAGAATTTCTAATTGAGCAATTTGGATATTTTTCATTGACCTCTCCCAAAAATCACATTGTTTCCCAAAATAATACTGCCTTTTATTACATAGGAGGAAGAGTTTTTGATAATGCAGCTTCACAGTGGCACACAAATAGAACAGATACTGTCCAGGTCATATGTGAATTTTAGAAATCTTCTGAGTTTCTCCTCCTACATTTTTGTGCCTATCGCTTGGCCACCAGAAGGATTTATTTTGTTATCCACTAAACCACTCAGTCTCTGACAGTTGTCCTGTTGTGAGAGGCTCAGACATCTGATCTATCTGTACCAGCTTGGATATATCAGACTTTCTCTGTCAAACAGGTAAGAAAGGTCATGATAGAAAAACTGTGTTTAGCTCTTACAACGTTTTTAAAAAAGTCCTGTTTGGAGTCTTTACTATTTCATCTTTATGGGACAGTTCAAACATCTGTAGAAGTAACTTACAAAAAAACAAATTGTCAGGGGTTGGGGATTTAGTTCAGTGGCAGAGCGCTTGCCTAGCATGCGCAAGGACCCGAGTTTGAGTTCAATCCTCAGCCCTGGAAAAAAAAAAGAAAACAACAAATTGTCAGAATTTGTCTTGCCTAGGATACCTGTTGCCCTGTTTGTTCCGTTTGCTGTATCACCACAGTCTAATAGTTATTTTAGTCTTTTCTTTTGAAGCTATGTTTATTATTTATTTTAATAATATTAAATCCAATTACTCTCAACTCTAGCTTGGTTGAAACTCACGTTTCATTTCATAGCATTTGCTACAGAAAGGTGAAAATGTTTTCAATCTGCCTGTGATGTATAAAGAGAATCAGAACTTCATGACTATACTAATTTCATGGGAAAAGACCATTTACAATATGTAACTAAAATTGTTTAATGGTGTTATCATGTCTGATTGTTTATGTACCAATAATTTATTGAGTCTATACTGTTTCTCATTTTTAGATTCATAGTCTCCTATTCAGTCCCCATGACATGTGATTGTCTGACATCTATTTAGACATACCCTAGAATAGGAATCTCTTTACTTTGCAAAGAGGTCCATTTTATTTCTGGAATGTTCTAAATATTTCCAGACTCTAAACTGGGCTGTACAAGCCATTAACTGTGTTAATTGTAGTCTTTCTTTTTGGAACTTACATCCAGGGACTCTGTTTCCTGCTTTGCGGATTATTAGATTCCTGCGTCCTCTCCACCCGCTCCTTTCTGAACCCCTTATAAAGAGTCTCCATTTTCTAAATTTTACAATAGTGCCCTGAGACATTTTAAAGAGGGGAGAAAAGAGAGTCAACGAGTTTTTCCTACTCTCCACCACTCAGTGCAACACTTAAAAAGACCCTGGTTGTGTGTAGTTATTTCTCAAAACAGCAGTCAGTTTTCCAGAAGAGTATAGCTGCATGTCCTCCAATTCAATTCAGTTCTGGTATTGTGTACTTGGAGATCGCATCAGATCCTGCAGATGTGGGGATTAGGGCCACAGGTTGTGATCTGTACCTCTGAATGGCTGGCTATAAATCCAGATTCCCATGATTCCCACCTCAGATTGGATTGATTGCTAAAGTGGCTCTCAATTCATAGAAACACTGCTTAGATCTATCCCTTTATTTTAAAGGATTTTACAAAGGACACAGATGAATAGCCAGATGGAAGAGATACGTAGGACAAGGCATGTGAGAAGGAACACAGTTTCTGTGACCTCTCTGGGCATGCTACCTTTTGGGTACCTCCATATCTTCAACTACCTGGAATCTCTTCAGACCCAGTCTTTTGGGCTTTTATGGAGGCTTCATTACGTAGGAATAATTGATTATGTCTTTGGCCAAACTTCAGTCCCTCTCCCTTCCGCTCGAGGTTGGGGGTACGGGCTGAAAGTCCTCCTACTTTAATCATGCCTTGGTGTGTCCAGTGACCATCTCCCGACCAGAAGCTATCTAGGGGCTCCTGAGCTACCAGCCATCTCTTTAGCTACTAAAGCTCTTCTTATCACTCCAGAGATTCCAAGGATTTTAGGAGCTGAAAAGAGGGATGAAGATACATTACATAATAGACAGACTTTGACCAGCCAAGTGTGGAAATCACTAGTTTGTCAAATACTGTGTCAAACACAGTAATTCTAGTTCATCATTATGTTGCACACACAGTCTTTCCCACACCATCTGTTTGTAAAGTAATTCCTAGTATGATATAATTTCTGGATTCTTTTTTCGCTGTTCTGGTTGTGGTTGCTTTCCTGGTAGTGAATTACATACAATATTCTTGATGTCTCAGCTGAGTAACTGACAAAATACCTTAGACTGTGTAATTATAGACAATAGAAAAATTTCCTCACAGTTCTGGAGGGCTGGGAAGCCTAAGATTCAAGGCACTGGCAGATTCTGTTTATGGTGACGGTTTACTCTCTGATTCAAAGATGGCACCATGTAGCTGAATCCACACATGGCAGAAGGACAGAAGGACTAAAAAGCTCCCTTAAGTTTTTGTAAAGAAAGGCACTAGTACACATTCATGAGGGTTGGAGCCTTTATGATCCTCCTAAAGACCCAGCTCCTAATACTACTTTGGAGATTAAGTTTCAACATAGGAAGTGGGGTGGAGTGGAAACAGAAACATTCAGGTCATAGCATGCCACACCGACCCTCAAAATCGTTGTCCTTGCAAGCAGAATACATACGTTGCATCCCAGTAGCCCCCAAAGTCTTAACTTAGCCCCCATAAGTCTAAAACCAGAATCTTATCTAAATATCATCTAAATTAAATATGGGTGAGGCTCAGGATAATTCATCCTGAAGCAAATTGATATCTCACCGTGGATGGATCTTTTTTTTTTATTTTTCCAACAAAACAATATATTTACATTCTGAAAATTAGATTAACCCCCTAGAGCCCCCTCTAATTACCCACCTTTGTCCCTCCTCCTCTCCCCTTTCCTTCCCAGTACATCTCTACAAATGCCTTAGGTTGTATGTCACTACACCTTTTCATGGTTTAATACATGAGAGTTGACCGTCTTTCGCAATGGTCAGGGTTTAGCTCCATCCTCCACAGAGGAGTGAAGACATTCAACCCTTGGTTCTCTGGGTTATGCTGACTTCACTCAGCATGATTTCTTCCATAGCCAGTGGATGGACCTTTGAAATCAAACAGGTTATGTGCTTCTAAAATAGGATAGACATGCAAAAATAGACATTTCCATTCCAAAATGGAAAAAAAATATAGGAAGAAAGGTGTAGCTAGTTTCAAGTCTATAGTCCAGCAGAGCAAACAACATTAAGTCTTAAGGCTTGAGATCATCTTTTCTGTGTTCTCATACTGCCTTCTGGACATACATGGTGTATTGGGAATGGTACTAGCAGCTTACCCAGGTGGGTAGCTCTGCCTTTCTGTGGCCCCACATTCTTGGCTCCACTAGGAGTTGCTCTAGTGGGGACTCTGGGAGCAGATCCCCTGTAGATAGGGGAGGACTTTTATACTGTGTTTCTAGCAGCATTCTGTTCACATCACTTAGATGATTTCCAGGATGGCTGAGCCTTTCTCTACCGCATTCTCTAAGCCATTACCAGAATCACCCTTAAAGCTTCCATTTATGGCAGGATAGGGGTCTTCAAATATGTATTTCCAATAGCCTCTAGCTATTACCCAGTTCCAAAGCTGCTTTCCACATCTTTAGGCATTTATTAAGATAGCACCCCTCCCACTTTTTGTCTTAGTCCTTTCTGACTGCCTTAACAAAATACCATGGCCTGTGTAATTTATAAACAACAGAAATTTATTGCTCACAATCTGAAGTCTGGGAAGCACTCCATCAGGGCACCAGCACATTCAGTGTCTGGTGAGAGCCCATTCCTACAGGTAGTGCTTTGTTGCTGTGTCCTCCCATGGAAAAAGGGCAAGGTAGCTCTCAGGGGTCTCTTTTATAAGGGCACTACTCTTCATTGGTAAGGATGGAGCCCAATAACCTGCCAAAGGCCCCAGTCCTAAACAGCACATTGGAGATGAGGCTTCAACATATGAATTTGGGGGAAGCATGAACATTTGGACCATAGCAGTTGATAGGTTGCCAACACACAATACAGTGGAACTAACACTTTGCCTAATATGAATAGTGCTGCTACTATTATTTTTAAATGCGGCTTAAGTTATATTTCTACTTTTAAAAAATCACTGTCACACTGTAACTGGTAAGGGTACTACAGCCTTCTTAACCTTCTTTGATTTTATTGTTGTGGACTCCTTGTCAAACCTTTCAAATTAGACTGAATTTGAGTTTTCCTTTGATTTTATTTTTGAATCAACTGTTACAAATTTATCTCTATGAACTTTATATTATCTTCAAGTTAACAAAAAACTTCTGGTTCTTTTCCATAGTCCAGCATACTCTCTTTTCTACCCTGTTTTTTTTTTTTTTCCATTTGCTTCACTTTCTTTTTTCTTTTTTTCTTTTTTTTCACTTTCAATTTTTAAAAAATTTTCCATCTTTTTTAATTCAGAAATATATTTGTTGAACAAACAAGCTTCTAATGAAATAATATAATATATATATAAATTCTGAAAATTAGATTTACCCCCAAGAGCCCTCCCCAATTATCCACCCTTATCTCTCCCTCCCCTCCTTCCCAATAAATACATCTCTACAAATGCCTTAGGTTGTATGACATTACACCTTATCCGGATTTAAAACATGATAATAGACCTCCTTTCTCAATGGCCAGGGTCTAGCTCCAGCCTCCACAGATCAGTGAAGACATTTGACCCTTGGTTCTCTGGGTTTTGCTTATTTCACTCAGCATAATTTCTTCCATAGCCATCCATTTACCTTCGAAGTCTGCAATATCATGGTTTCTAATTGCTGAGTAAAACTCCATGGTATATATGTACCACAGTTTTTGGATCCATTCATCCAGTGAGGGACATCTGGATTGTTTCCATAATTTAGCTATTGTAAATTGAGCTGCTATGAACATCGATTTTGCTGTGTCACTGTTCTATCCTATTTTTTGATAGTTATGAGCTGATAGGTACACCTCCTAAGTCTATAAAATGTTCCTGGAAACAATAAATCAGCTCCAAGAAGTACAACTTGCTTTATTGTTTTTTTATTCTGGAGTTTTTAATATGAGAATTAGAAAAGGAAATTTCATATATTTCATCAGGTTTCTATAGTTTTAGATTTTTGAATAAAGAAAATATACTAAAACCTCCATTTGAATGCGAGTTGGGTTATATTTGGTAGTTTTGTGTTTGTTTTATTTTTACATTGCTTTAAAGAGGAAAGGTTCGGGTTTGCAGATGCCTTTGGTGTAGTATAATGCCTAGTATATATCCTTCCTCCATTGATTCTTCCAGTCAAAATAAAACAACACATCAAGAACAATGTTTTGCTTTTTTTTTTAACTTTACTCTTGAAACTATAACTTCTCAGAGAATACTTAGTGAAAATTTGTTACTATTTCATGGTTTTGTATCGGATTCAGTTTTAGTCCATGAAGTGTGCCAGTGATTTGAAAACATGTTGTAGGGACTGTATTTCCCACGGAGTGTTTTTGAGCCCTTAGATATTATGTGTTAGCACACTGGTCTCTATTTAAGTTCTATATAGTTGGAGAACTCATGGAGTAGAGGTTTTTGCTCCTGGAATAAGAGTTTTCCAACTTAAATAATATTTTGATATTGTGTGTTCTTTTCTACTTTGCTTGGAAGTTGAGGAAATGGCTTGTAAAAATTGCCATCAAAGAATAATAACTGAGCTAACTAGGGAATTGCTACATAGATTTTCTTGGATATATATTCTTAACATTTATCTTTTTTGATTGATGTGTGCATATATTGAAGATATGTTAAAGCACATTGTTAAACTGTGAGTTAGAAGGGCAAATGACCTTTCTTGAAGTGTATCATTTTCTACTTGCTATTAATTTAATCCTTGCTATGTTACATGTGGAAATATAAGGTGTAAAGAGAGAAAGTGGAAAAGTGTCCAACATAGTGCCAGGTATGAAGTGATTATTCAATCAGTGGAAGACAATTATACATTTTATCTGTTAATTATGCATACTTTTAACAGTTAAAAAAAGTATAACTCTGATACCCACTCCCTGTCCTACCACAAATGTACACTTAAACATACAAATACCTCATGTGCTTGTATGTATAATATACACATTTACTATTTGCTGAAAGAATGGAGCTCAATGTCAGAGTACTGTAATTCCAAATTCTAAGAATACAGCAAAATGTTGGTCTTCCAACATTTAATAATGATCAACAGGAGGTAGTAGTGATATTTTAGATGTATAAAAGGAAACCTTGAAATAGATCCTAGATTTACTTGCATCCTCTGTTAGTAAATTCTTGTTTTCTCTAACAGTAATGGCTTTAATCATGTCCCTATATTTGCATGGCTGTTGACTGTTACTCAGAAAGACAGAGGTGATTTGATTCATTTAAAAGCTAATGTAGGGCTGGAGTGGTGGCTGTGCTGTTATAGTGCTTGCCCAGCATGCATGAGAATGTGGGTTTGAACCCCAGCACCACATACACAATGAAGTGTCAGAGCAATGAAAGCCACATGAAAAACTAAATAAAATTAATTCTGTCTTTGTCTCTCCCTCTCACTGTCCTTCTTTCTTTAAAAAAAAAAAAAGCTGATGTAATAAGTGGGAAATAGGATGAAACAGCACACGGTGCAGTACAGGCCTGCTCTACTAGGAAAACCAACACCTTAAGCAGCCTCCACTGCTTCCCTCCCACCCCTGTGCCGACTTTGCACCATGGGGAGTGGTGACGCAGCTGAATACACTTTGTCTGACCAGCGCCTTGGCCCTGCCAAGTCTGCTGTTATCCAGACCCCAGAAGCACATGGTGTACCACTGCATCCAAACAAGACTTGTTCAGTGTTGCTCTAAATTATTTTACTCTTAGTTAAAAAAAAAAAAAAAAAAACTGAAAGGAAAAAAAGAAAGAAAAAAGAGTGGCACTCACTTAAGAACACCTCCTTTCCTTTCCATAACAATCACTTAGCTAGTTTTTGTTAAAAGATAGAAGAAATGAATATGTATTTGCTTCCCCAACTAGTCATCAGCATCTGGTCCTCGTGTAGTCACTGAGTAAATGTACGTCCATAATTCAGTATTGAATGCCAGTTGCTACCACTGTAAAAAGAAGAAGGTGAATTCATCCTAAAAAACAATGATTTGGAGTTTGAAAATGTAGAGAAGATAGATAGAGGAGAGAGACAGTGAGAGGGAGAGAGAAGGAGAGAATCAATTTTATTTAGTTTTTCATGTGGCTTTGGTTGCGCAGACACTTCACTGTGTACATGGTGCTGGGGTACAAACCAGCATCCCTGTGTATGCAAGGCAAGCGCAGAATCCGCTGAGCCACCACTTCAGCCCCCAACTTTTAGTTTTTTGAGACTGGCTTATTTCACTTAGCATGATATCATCCAGTTCCGTCCATTTGTCAGTAAATGACGTAATGTCATTCTTCCTTTTGACTCCATTGTGTGTATATGCCACAATTTCTTTATCCATTCATCAGTTGAAGGGTACCTTAGTTGGTTCTGTAGCTTAGCTATTGTGGATTGTGCTGCTATCAACACTGATGTGGCTGCATCACTGTAGTATGCAGATTTCAGGTCCTTTAGATATATTCCAGGAAGTGGGATAGCTGGGTCAAATGGTGGATCCATTTCTAGTTTTTTGAGGAATCTCCATACTGCTTTCCAGAGCGATTGTACCAGTTTGCATTCCCACCAATGATGTGTAAGTGTACCCTTTTCCCCACATCCTCACCAACATTTATTGTTGTTCATATTCTTGATTATTGCCATTCTAACTGGGGCAAAGTGAAATTTCAATGTAGTTTTAATTTGTATTTCTCTAATTGCTTGAAGTGTTGAACATTTTTTTCAAATATTTGTTGCCCATTTGTACTTCTTCTTTTGAGAAGTGTCTGTTTAGTTGTTTTGCCCAATTACTGATTGGGTTTTTTTTCTTGTTGTTAAGTTTTTAGAGTTCTTTGTATATCCTGGATATTAATACCCTTTCTGAGGTACAGGAGGTAAAGATTTTTTCCTATTCTGTAAGTTCTTTCTTCATGCTCTTAATTGTTTCTTTTGCTTTGAGGAAGCTTTTCAATTTGATGCCATCCCATTTTTTTTATTTTTCCTTTTATTTCTTGTGTTTTTGGGGTCTGGTTTAGGAAGTTAGTTGTGAGCCAACATGTTAGAGTGTTGGGCCTACATTTTCTTCTAGTAGGGGCAGGGTTTCTGAATTCCTAGGTTTTTGATCTGCTTTGAGTTGAGTTTTGTGCAGGGTGAGAGAGAGTTTGTTTCATTCTACTACATATGGATTTCCAATATCCCCAGCACTATTTGTTAAAGACCCTGTCTTTTCTCCTCCTCGTTTTTGCCTCCTTGTCAAGTATGAGGTAACTGTATTTATGTGGGTTTGTCCCTGTGTCTTCTATTCTATAGCATTGTCTGTTTTGGTGCCAGTAC
Source organism: Aplodontia rufa (assembly GCA_004027875.1). Classification (NCBI taxonomy): domain Eukaryota; kingdom Metazoa; phylum Chordata; class Mammalia; order Rodentia; family Aplodontiidae; genus Aplodontia; species Aplodontia rufa. Next base: position 5,818 of record PVKS010004200.1, on the reverse strand, counting down.
CATGTAGGCTTTGTTGTTGTTTTTGTTTTTTTACTTTAGCTCTGTAGCATAATTTGAAGTCTGGTATTACGATGCCTCTAGCTTCACTTGTCTCACTAAGGATTGCTTTGGCAATTCTGAGTGTCCTATTTTTTCCAAATGAATTTCATGACTTTTTTCTACTTCTGTGTTCTAATTGGAATTATGATGGGTATTGCATTGAATCTTTAGAGCACTTTTTGTAACATGGTCCTTTCGACAATGTTAATTCACCCTATCCAAGAACATGGGAGGTCTTTCCATCTTCTCAGGTCTTCAATTTCTTTCTCTAGTGTTCTATAGTTTTCTTTGTACAGGTCCTTCACCTCTCTTGTTAGATTGATTCTTAAGGGTTTTATTTTATTTTTTTGAAGCTATTGAGAAAGGAGTAATTTTCCTACTTTCTTTCTCAGTAAGTTCATCTTTGGAATAAAGGAACTTGATTGATTTGTAAATGTTGATTTTGTACCCTGTCACTTGCTGAATTCATTTATGAGCTCTATATGTCTTCTGGTGGAGTTTTTTGGATCATCTAAATATTTAATCATGTCATCAGCAAATAGTAATAATTTGATGTCTTTGTCTATTCGTATCCCTTTAATTTCCTAGTCTTGCCTAACTGCTCTGGCCAGAGTTTCAAGATCTATATTGAATAAGATTGGTGAAACTGGACATCCTTGTCCAGTTCCTGTTTTTGGAGGAAATGCTTTGGATTTTTCTCCATTCAGAATAATGTTTGCCTTGGGTTTGTCATATGTGGCCTTTACTATTGTTGAGGTAAATTCCTTCTATCCCTATCTTTTCTCATGTAGACATGAATGGGTGCCATACCTTGCCAAATACATTTTTTGGATCTATTGAAGTAATCATGTGATTCTTGTTTTCAAGTATGTGTAGTGAATTAAATTTATTGAGTTGTGTATATTGCATCCCTAGGATGAATCCTACTTGGTCATGGTGCAATATATTTTTATTGTATTTTTGTATATGGTTTGCCAATATTTTATTAAGGATTTTTGTATCTATGTTCATCAAGGATATTGGTCTTAAGTTTTCTTTCCTTGATGTGTCCTTGTCAGGTTTTGTAAAAAATTCTTTGCTTAATTGTATATCTTTAACTTATTTGGATTGGTTCCCCAGTCTCTGCATTCTTAGTGATTTCTGGAGCTTTGTTCATTGTGCTATTTATATTTTTCGTGGGTAATTGATTAATATGTAAAACTTCAGATATTTTAGTAACTTTCAGTTTGCCATCTGAGTGTTCAAATTTTTCTTGATTCTTACTCATCTGTAGTTTTAATTCTGTTGTTGTTTTAATTGATTTCACGATGATCTTATCTTGCCCATCTTAGACCCAGAACTGGTTTCAACCATTTCCTACTAATTACAGGAATTCTTTCAAACAGATCAATGTTTTTATTAGAGAAATATAATAACATATATGAAGCAGCTGGGGAACAATAAAAATTTTAGTGCCCAAGTGAAAAATAGATACTAGTGGTGATGATTATTTAGATAAGTGAAAAATTGTGACATCTGTGTAAATGTTTATTATATCTTAAGATTGAAAGGGACCCTAGAAACATTTGATCCGATCGTTTTGCACAGCTGAGCAGATGAGGCCAGAGCTATAAAAGACTTGCCCAAGGTCAAAGGATTTATTTGTGATTGACCTTGTATTGCCCCTAGATTTCCTTTGTAGTAGTGAGTTACAAGGGTGTGGACTTTCATGCACTTTCATACACAGTTTGCGCAATGATGAATGCTCACAGATATTATGCCTGGCACTCTAGTGCCACAGAGCAAAACTTTAAATGTATATACCTGTTTAGAAACAATTCCTAAAGAAAAAAACAAGTTAAGTTTGCCCAAATAAAAGTACAATATTATTCATCACTTTATGTATGATATAGGAGCAAAAGTGAAATGGGAAATAACTTAAATTACTAAATAATAACTAATTTATTAAATAACTTTAATTTTCAGAGTGTGTTTATTAGACATCGTGTATTCAGTCAGTGCACAATAGATCTGAAGAGAAATATAAAAGACTGTGTAAAAGGAGCATGTTCAAAGTGTGGTCCACAGGCCAGCAACACTGTTAGGTAACCTTTTCCCCCCATATTTTTAAAGTTGGTGCTTTATAGTTGTACACAATGGTGGGATTTGTTGTTATATATTCACACAATATAACAATATAATTTGGCCAGTATCACTCCCCAGCATTTCCCACTTCTTTCTCCTCTTCCCACTCCCAAGTTTTGTTGGGTAAACTTTGAAATGAAATAAGTCTAGAAATGGAGAGTATGTATCCAGGAAATTTTGTAGTAGTTTGATAGAGTAATTTTTTTATCTCTTGTATTTGATAATAAAAAATTCTGGGCAAATATTTTGTCTGGGTTTTGAAATTTTTATTTTCCCAATAATTTATTAGAATGTACAGAAGAATTGCCAAATGAGAGATTGGAGGGAAAACCAGTCTTTCATCACAGACCATTTGGGGATCCTTACTTTATGCAAGATGTGAATGTTGTTTTTCATGCATGTGAAAAGTTGAAGTAGTGTAAAACAGTAGGTGAGGGTAAGGCACATGCCTGTTCTTTTGTATCCCTTTTCAGAATTGCTGGTAGTGCCTTACTAGAATCGGCCCTCACTCAATGTTTAGTTATGCTATGAAGATTATAGTTTTGAAAAAATGATTTTTAAGCTGTGCTCATCTGCTGTTAGCTTGTGAAATCATGATTTTACGCTACTTTGAAAAATATTTATTCTGCTTTGAGAGTTCTTACATTTTCTTGATACTAATGGAGCTTTTGTTTTGAAACATCTTTAGTTTGTGGGTTTTGAAGGACCCAGAATGTTTCCCCTATTGTAGAAGTATGCTGGTACTGGTGGTCAGGAACCATACTTTGAAAAACTCAGTTCTAAGGTTTCATTAAATCATAAGTTCATAAATTTTTTTTGGTTATAGATGCTTTTAAGAGTTTGAGGAAAGTTATAGCTCTACTCAATGGAAAACGCATGCATGCTTACGTACAATTTGCATACAAATTCAGAGAGTTCATCTCATGCTTGAACAGGGCCTAGTGGGGAGGGAGGGTTGAAATGTGTAATTATTAAAGTTAATCTGTTTTTAGGTATCGTTGACTCATTTGCTTTTAACCTTTATAATTTCCTGTGAGTTTATTATTATTATTATTTTTTGCCTTTTTCCTTACTAATCCAGAGTAGACCACATAGAAACACTTGAATCATCTCGAAACAACAAATTTATTTGATTTTGAGATGTTTGTGGATGTGTTCTTTTTTACAAGCCATCATTTCTTTTTACTTTTGTGGAGTAATAACCACATATTAACACACTTAATCTTTGAGTATGGACATGGATTAGCTATAAAATGAAAGTATTAAGTGGGATCTCAGTAGTGAAAATCAATTTAAGAAGACATGTTTGTATTTCATTAGGACTTGGTAGAGTAGAATTAGATGGTATTTTAATAAATGATGGGAAATACAGAGTCCTAAAACAATATTAACAGAAACCCTATGTTTGAATGCTTGTAGTTCAGTGTCTGTGGAAGAAAAGAGGCTTAATCACCCTCTTCTGTTTGGTTTTGTACGGCATAATGACATATTCTTTGAGGTATTTTCCTCATCATCACCATATAAGGTATGTTCTCTAACTTTTGGGTAAAACTGATTACAGTTTGACTCATAAACCAGAAAATAGAGCCCACAGTTAAAGTGTTTGCATGAATCAGAATTTTGTACATTGACTCACAGATGTCAGTGGTTGCTTGTTTCCCTACTATGGTAGCCTACAAATACCTAAATCATTTTATTCACAGAAAAAGATATTAGATCCATAGTTCAAGTGCAAATTTTAAAGGGACATGTTCACATCAGACATCTATATTAGTGTGTTTTATGTTGCTACAAGATAATATACATTAGTCTGTTTTGTGTTGCTATAAGGTAATACTTGAGACTGGGTAGTTTATAAAGAAAAGAGGTTGATTTAATGCACAGTTTTAGACGTTTAAAATCGAAAATTTGGTGACCCTTTGGATCCGCCTCTAGTGAGGGTCCCCATTGGCTGGATTCTCATATGGCAGATGACCTCAAGGTGTGAGTGGATGTTATGAGATCATGTGGTGAGGGAAGAAGCCAGAGATCATGGACAGGTCATTCTTGCTCTTTTATAACAACCCATGCTGTGGAAGCTAACTGGCATCTCATAATAACTGCATTAATCCCTTGCAAGGGCAGCATACTCAAAGACCTAATAACCTTCCACAAGCCTCCACCCCTAAAAGGTTGCACAACTTCCTAACTTTGCTACACTGAGTAGTAAGCTTCTAGTACATGAATCTTTGGGAGATAAACCATATCCACCCCCTATCAATATTCAAATCAGGTTGGCATTTTAAATGTATTTGAGTAGCATTTGTAGATTGGTTGAAGTGTCAAAATTAAATAATGACAAATAGTGCAAGACAGAATGACATTATGTGCTCAAGCAGTGCTGTAGGGTAGATTAATAAACATTGCAGTGATAGTAAACAAATTGGGTTTTGAAAAGCTTTAACGGAGAATGTTTGTGTGTGTGTGTGTGTGTGTGTGTGTGTAAAATATACATAAAAAAAACCACAACAGTTTCACTAGGGGGCTGGAGCGGTTTTGGAGCTTGCCGCGCATGCTCACTGATGTGGATTCAAACTCTAGCACCACCTACACAACAAAGTGTGTAGCAACGAAAAACACATGAAAAATTAAATAAAATTGATCCCCCCCACACTATCCCTCTCTCTTTGAAAAACAAAAAAGCACCTTCACTAATTTTCTTGACTTCACTTTACTAGTCCCAGTTGCTAATAAAATCTCCTCTGGAATTTTATTTATTTGTGATATTTGGTAATGATTGAGTAGTACTTATCATTTTGCAGGAAACTAAGTTCTTTGTAAGTTCTCCAATTCAAACAAAATACTTATACATTCTCTTGTATTTTTTCTTTTCTTTATTTTGCTGTGGTAGTGATGCATCAAGTCACTTTTATGGTATTCTGGGAAGTGCGTGGGAGACAGATGCCTAGAAACCCTTCAACCATAGGCTCATATGTTTGAATTCACTTTATTTTACAGATGGTACCAGAAAATATATTATTAAACAAAATTAAAGATTGCTTGATCATTAGATTTTTTTTCACATGGCCTTTGTTGCTCCAACACTCAGTTGTGTACATGGTGCTGGGGTTTGAACCCGGGTCCTCGTGCTTGCCAGGCAAGCGCCGAACCACTGAGCCACCGCTCTAGCCCCTAGATTTTTTTGAAATAACATTTTTTCCCTTAGTGCTTTCTGTAACTCAAAAAAAATCTTGTTTATCAGGTTGATATAATTTTTTTTTTAGCAAATTTATCCAAATTTTGGTAACAGCACTGTTAGAAAAACAATAGGTTTTGTTTTCCCATGGTTTGGTTCCCATGCATTTTTGACATGGGAAATTTCTGTTAGTGTTTCTTTCTGTAGCTATCATATTTATTGTTCCCTTTTTATATTCACTAAGTCTGATGGCATTCCTGCCATACCCACAGTGTTAGGGTCATGTGTTTCCAAGCATTCCATATTTGTTGAAAATATGCAGAGGTTGAAAACTTGTGCTTTGGTAGTAGCTTATTATATAGGTGCATGCCTCCTACTTGTTACCCATAGCACATTAAAGGATAATTAACAAAGTGACTTTCTTTTGAATTAGCATTAATTGCTTTCTTTAGTAAATATCTGACAATTAAAATGATGTTG
>PVKS010004199.1:0-95633 GCA_004027875.1 Aplodontia rufa | reverse complement strand
TTGGTCTAGTAGCATGAGTTAAATCCAGATAAGATGTAATGCTTTACAATCTAATACTTTTTTTAGAGTTATAGTGGGAAGGGGAAGGGAGGGATAAGGGAGGGTAATTGGGGGGGGGGCACTCCTGGGGACAGTTGCAATGACCAGAATATATACACATCTTATACACATTTTATATTGTTTTGTTAAAATCTTGCAAGGTTGCTCAAAAATAAAAAAATTAAAAAAAAACATTAAATCTCTTTCTCCAATAATGCTGAAGGATAACTTATTTGCCCACAACAGTCACATAAGTTAGTGGTTGAAATGGTAATCAAAGTCAAGTCTTTCCACTAAATGGCCCCAAGGTTCCAGGGGATGTTCACTACTTTACAACAGTTTAGACTGCCTATTAACTTAGAACGTTGGCATCTATCCTAAATCTACAAAAAGGCTTAGTTTACAGGAAAGCATTACTTCTACTACAAATACTGATAATGAAAAAATGAAAAAAAGAAATAATTTAATCTACTCTTACAGTTTGTCTTCTAAGTCAATTTTGATCCAGCAACAAGCAATCAGACTATTTTTTTTATGAAAAGTTTTTTTTTTGTGTGTGTGTGGGGGGCAGTTAATAGAATGAAACTCCTCCTCATTTACCAGAGGTATCTTATAATGTTATAAGAAAGTAAAAAGCCTACTTCCTACTTGATAATCTCTTTTAACTTTTTATAGCAATTTATAACTCTTGGGGGCACACAAGGGCCAATTTAGAATGTTTCAAATCATCCCCAATTTCTTGGTTTCAGGATAAAGACACAAAATCTCATCTCGTATGTTTGTTAACCTATAACTTCAGACTCCCCACATTACAATGGTTTAACTTAACAATTTTTTTTTATTTCATGATGGTCTGAAAGTGACGTGTATTTAGTAGAAACCATATTTCAAATTCTGACTTTTGAATTTTCCCATATTAGTGATATGTGGCATGATACTCTCATGATTCTGGGTAGCAGCAGTGAGCCACAGCCTTCTGACCACAAGTGTAAATAACCAACACTTAATAGTGTATTGTGTTGCAAAGCTATAATTGGCAGTTTAGATGTATAAAGTGCAATTTTTAATGTAAAATTTCAATTTACAACAGGTTTATTGGGACATAACCCATAATAAATGGAGGAGCATCTGTATTCAAGTGTTTGACTTACACTATAAAATGCTAAAGAGTATTGATCCTAGATTGGAGGACTGACAGATAAAAGACAAAAAACATCAGGGGTCCATGGAACAACACAGTTGTTCCATAAATACTTGAACATGACATAGATCACAAGTCAAAAGAGAATACACAAGAGACTATAAAGGTCATGAGGTTTTAGAAAAAAAAAATCAAACCCTTTTACATGAGAAGATGACAACAGTATAGAAACTTAAGTGAAAACACATCCAGAGTACTTGAAACTGAAGAACACAAACTGAGGAGTCAGGGTGTAAATCCCAGGTCTTCCATTTACTGATCAAACTAAGAGAGGTCTTCTAAGCTCTTGAGTCTCAGATTCTTTGAGAGGTCCTAAGTGTGAGAGTCCTAAGTGTCTCCCACAAAGTTGTTGTAGGATTAAATCAGATAATATATGTGAAAAAAATTTTAGAACCCTACCTAGCATAACACAAACAATATTTATGGTTATGGTGATGGTACAAAGAGGAGGAAGATGGTTTACTATAGTTACCCTTAGAGTACAATGACCAGATACTACCCACACTGCATCCCTTTAGATCCTTGCAAAGAACACTGCTTAGAGGGCTGCCTTACCTAATGTGAGACAATCTGTATCATACTGATGTGATTAACTGTACCATTCTGTTAATAAATCAATGGAGAAGAGTAATGCATCCTGATATCTTTTATGTGCATGACTGGACTTTCATAAAAACAAGACTATTTAACTTGATCATTTCTGAAAGACATGGTTGAATCTTTTATACTTAATTTCAACTTCATGTGATACAAACAAGGTGTGTTTATCAAAATCAAGAGTCCTTTTCTCTCTCTCCAATAAGCATACAGGCATGCTATCTTTTGTTTTTCCTAAATTCTGTATCACTAGCCCACTGACTCTGTTTATATCCTAAATATTAAATAATCAAATATTTATTGAGCATCTCCAATAAACTAGACTGTGATACAGACAGGAGTAATACAACATCTGGTCTCTTTCTTTAGAAAAAGTAAATTTCTTAGATAAATCATTCCTTATTAAAAACATTAGACTGCTCCTCAACTGAAAATATTCCAGTGATTATAGCTCACCCTGTGAGACCTATGTAAGAGGGATGTGTACGTAATGAGCTGGGCAGGGACACTGTTAATACTCACAGTGGGAATATACTATCATAATGCCAGCCTAAGTTTCAAGACAGTGAATAATTAAGGTTTCGTTGGAAGTTTGTTCATGAAGTGGTTTCTTGCTATTGTAAAATATTGTTAATATGCTGCGTCTTGACATTTTTATTTTGGGTGACACATAGTTTAAAGTATATGTTATTTTTCATAAAAGGCCCTCAACTTATAGAAGAGCAGATACAAAAATAGAAGGAAATTATTTTTAGAATAAATTAAATGCATATTCCTATGAAGAGAAAGAAATTTCAGGTCAGATTTGAATTCAAGAAAGGAAATTACATGGGAGTTGTGAAAGAATGAAAGTTGGTCTAAAATGATCAATAAGTACTAAAGGAAAAACTACTAGAGACTGAAAAGACAGTCTTGTAAAATCTGGGAAATGTTAACCTTTACTCTAAGGCTTTGTTTAAACTCCTGCAAGGGTAAATGTCATTTGAAGACGATCTCCCAACTAAAACATTTATTACAAAGGATATGCTTTTGAAGAGTTATAACCTACACCTCTCCATCTATCTTAGAGAAATGCCTGAGTGTATGATAAAGAGTACTTCCATATCCTGCATACAAATGAAGAATCATTTTTCTTTTCATTTAGAATCAACTCACAGGAAAGACCCACATCTATAATCTCATGTCATGAAGAGGTCTGAGTTGAAAATATTAGATCAGAGAGACTAAAGAAACCAGATTATGATTCCAAATTCTTATAACTGATTTGGAATGCCTCTAACCATTTGAAAGGAACAACTTTAGAGGATAAAGATGAAGATCAGGTTCTATACAGATACAGTAATTTACTTTAAATCAAGAGGAGATGAAGAATGAGAAATTCATGTTAAAATACTGTAGTTGAGATCAGGCAAGTAGTTTAAAAATAAGCTAAATTAAAAAATTTAATACTAAAATAACTTATTAGGAATCTCCTAAAGAAAATAACTGACATTAATTTGTATATTTTTCAGATATTTTCCCATATGTACATTATACATATACATGTACAGAATATTCTTTTATAATGAGTTAAATAATACATTTACAATTTATTTCATTTAATCTACCTTGGACATTTACAAATGCTAGTATATAGAACTTTGATCCTATTCTTTGTAATTGCTATACAGCATTTTACTAGGTGGCTATAACATAAGTTATTTACATTCTTTCCTACTGAAGAAATCCTGTTGTTCCTAATGTTTCACTCTTTCTTTCTTTCTAAAGAGAGAGAGGGATAGTGAGATAGAAAGAGAGAATCAATTTAATTTAGTTTTTCATGTGGCTTTCATTGCTCCAACACTTCTTTGTATATGTGGTGCTGGGCTTTGAACCCGTGTCCTTGTGCATGCCAGGCAAGTGCTGGAACTGCTGAGCCATTATTCCAGCCCCAATATTTTACTATTTCAAAGAGTGATGAAATTAAGACTATTATAGAATATGTCTTTATGTACTACTGTAAATTTCTAGGATAAGAATTGATGGGATCCAAATGTATGCAAATATTGCCAAATAAGCAAGGAGTTTTTTTTATATGTAATTCTGAAGGAAAAAATGGTAATCATTCTTCAGAAACTGCTTCATATTCACATATAAAATTAAAACTAAGAAATCAAAGGTAAATCAATCTAACAATAAATAGAAAAGGTAGAAAGAAACAAGAAAGTATGGCAAACATAAAATAAAATGCAAGAATAAATAAAAATATAAAAGAAATGATATGAATATAAAATACATATTTCCAGTAGAAGAGAACAAAATGCATATAGCTAACACTATTGAATTTTATACTTATTATAGTAAAAGAGACAGACTATCTTAACTATCTTAAAAATAAATACAGCAAGAAGAACATCGGAGTAGAAACAGGGGTTCAGCAGAAGAGAGGAGGGGCAGGAAAGAGGAAGTACTAGAGACTGAAATGAAAAAAACTATGTTACATGCATTTATGAATATGTCAAAATAAATTCCACTATTAAATGTACTAATACATAAAAATAAAAATAAAAAATTCAGCGTAAATGTTGAATATAAGTAAACATATACATATAGCCACATACATTCAAATTTATAAAAACACTAAATGTAGAGATACGGAAGACAGTATATTAAGGTAATAATGACAGATAAAGCAGGCAATAATATTAGACAAAATTAATTCAATTGTTATTTTTTTATGCATGGTATTGTATCAAGATTTTATTTAGAAACTGTCCTTATCTTTTACAGATGTACACTGAAGGATTTACAGATTAATTTACCTTAAAGAATTTATGTGGGGGTTTGGGTGGGGTGGGTGGAAGGTGGGGCTAGGGGTGAAATGAGATTGGCCACATGATAATACTATTGAAGCTAGGTGATAGTATGGACACACATGGGTTTATTTTGTGTCTCTATATTTTTGCAGATGTTTGAAATTTTAAACAATTGAAAAGCAATAAATGACACAAAGGAGGATATATTAATAAAAGCAATGAAGTGACATAGACAAAAATAAAGTTTCAAGATATATAAAGCAAAACATAAAAAGTCAAGAAGAAACTCATACATCCTCAAGAGTAATGAGAAATTGTTAAGATGTTTTATCAGCAATTAAGGATCAAGTAGAACAGAAATTAGATGATGACAATCCAAATATATAGTTAACAAGTGATATATACTTATTCACAATCACACATATATATGGACCCAATAAACAGAAAATGTATATTCTTTTCAAACATTTTTTGGAATATCCCCCCCTCCCTCAACTGGCGATATGTTAGGTCATTCTATTACAATTAGGACACATTAACATGATACAGGTAACATCCTTCATTAGGTTGTCATAGGCTTTCTGAAACATATTATTTCATTATCACACAAAACAGCGAGACTGATACAAAAGTAAGACTAGAGAGGTTTGGCTATTTAATTCATGGTTACAGAGATAATAAATGGCACTCAGGAGTTGAATTTAGTTCTGCTGAATACCAGAGCCTGTGCAACTTTCCCTACATCAGCCTTCCTCACAATATTCTTGATTAAGAAGATTCAAAGTTTCCAGAGCCTTACTTGAAATTTATTTTGCAAGCTTATGATATTAAAAGTTAAGTATTAGATTTTGTTAGAAAATGGGTATAGAATACTCTTCAAAGACCAAATTTTTATCTGAGTGTGTTCTCCTGACATCCCATTTTACCAAAAACCATTCTTCCCTTAAGGCTTACCCACTTTATTATAGGTATTTTTATAATTATTATGCTTAGTGTTTTACATGATGCAGCTGTTAAAAGTCCTTGGTGTTCAATTTTACCACAAAACAGAATTACTTCACTATGTCTAATTTGGGAGTTTGACAAAATCATACTATTTATATGTTGTAAATAAACATGAGGATTCTTTCAGGCCACTGGCATTATTTCTTCATACAACCAGATGCTGTCTCCCAAGCTTAGGACAAAGGTGTATTTCCCTAAATAACTACCAGATATTTAGAGCACTGCTTCATGTGGAAAGACCAAGTCTTTTAGAGGACCCCTTGAAAAATTCTCTTTATGCAAATGCAAAGTACTTTACTCACCCAATTCGGATTTTCAGCATGCCACTGAATAACTCAGGGTTATTGGAGATGATCCAGCCAATATGGATGACCAATTCTTGCTGAATGACTGCTTCCCTCTCATCATGGATATTACACTTATAATAGATGATGTTCTTAATTACTCTTGGAGACAAAGGATTAGAGATAACCTCTTCTTCATGTCCAAAGGCACCCAGAGTTACCTATAAGTGGCAGAATTTTATTGTAAAAATTTCCTAGCTAATAAAAGATAAAAGAAAAAAATTCAAGGCTCAGGAAGACTGGCAGGCTGAAATTGCTCTATACAAGCTAGGGAATTAGGTAGAATAACTATTCCTGCTATTTATTAAAATGGCTTTCAAAGCATGACTCCCACTGGAGTTCATGATGGTTCACAGTCTGGTCTAAAATATAAGGGCAGGTGAGGGTCTCAGTTCGGGGAGTGAAGGTGAGTGGATATAAATAACCATTAAGGTAAAATTATTTGAAATGACTTTAGTACTAGAAACTCCCCAGAGAAAGTAGAATATATTGAAAGTTTTATTTTACTGCACAGTCTACACATTTAGTATTTGAGAAATATACTTTTCCATTCTTTTACAGCTTCTCAGGTGGAACCTTTTGCTCTTTAACAACACTACGATCTTTTCAAAGGCAGGTGGAAGGTCACATAGTTCTTGCGTAGCCCTGCCCTCACCGTTCTTGGTATAATGCTAGGTGCATACTGAGGGCTAAGATCCACAGGTGAAAGATCTCTCACTTGTGGAAGTGACTAAATGAGGATGCCCACAAGCCTGGGAAACGAAAAAGCACCAAGAGAAAACGGCAAAGGAAACTCAAAGCAGAAAGTATTGCTGAAGCTATTGAGAGAACATTCTGGTTTCCTTCTCTCCTTAGCACTCTGTCTCCCAAGAGTCCACAGATCCTCCTTCCTCCTCATCACCTCCGTCTATCTCTCTTCCATGTACAGAGCATAATTAAGAAACAGGAAAAAGAAGAGCATATCAAAGGGCCCTTGTGTTTCAGAGATGAAGGGAGACAGTAGAACATGGTAGTTTTTTTTTTTTTTTGCCCCAATTTTGTAATGGAGTGAAAACTAAGAATTACTGGTTTATCACACCACAGTGATATCAACCAGTTAGTCTCAGTATGATTTATTAAAATGTCACTGTGCAAAGAAGAAAATAAACAGAAGGTACATCATTGCCTCTGGAAACAATAATGACTAAATCCTATTTCATTCCAGAGAACCTGAGGTGATCTACAGATGCTTTGTAGAAACAATATTATTTCAGTTCTCAGGGTATAATTTCATAAATGAGTGAATGCAAACTTTGTTCCATTTTCATTTCTTTTCTGTAAAGGGTTAGGATGCAATCAACAAATGGACTTCATGCACCTGGTCATGAAGCTGAGCTGCTGTCCTTCCAGACTTACCCAACTCTCTAAGTGACTATATCCTTGGTCTGTTGGGCAATAGTCTAGTCATAGCCTCAGTGCAGGCTCTGAGGCTTCCAGGGGTGTGAGATCAGGGTTTCAGGATGTAGGCTGCAACCCGCCTCTAGGTATTATGGACATGAATGGACATGATCAAACCAAACCCACTTCTCCTCCTAGTGTCAGGTATCAGTGACTTAAAAGATCTTTCAAAATATTATGAATGTTCATATGTAGTGGAATTAACTCTATCTTTACATACTCTATGGGGACCTGAAATCAAGGAAAATGAGTTTCCCAAAGACTGCTTAATTTTCTTCCACAGTTGGAACATCAAGGGCAAAATATAAGGCTCTGGGTAGACGTGAAGCTTCTGGCAATAAAAGGTCCTGGATAAGCTACTTCCTACACTTTGGTCTGCTTTAGTTGACAAATGGGGAATAAAACTCTTGAATAATTTGGAGAACACAGAGAAAACAACATACGTAAAAAATAACTCAACATTTACTCAGGAATTTTTAAATTAGTACTATTATTTTTAATAGTTATTCAAAATTATAGGGAAAAGTAAAATAGTTCACTACACTAGCTTTCTAAAAGCTGGATATTAGGATGAAATAATTTTAATTATGAGTACTGCAACATGATAAACTGGTTGATTCTACTAAAGAGTGTTAAAGTATTTCATATTACTAAGGTTTATTATATCCCTAGGTTAGCTGTCAGGAAAACACAAAAAAGCACATATATTCCCAAAGAGAAGAGAAAGCAAGCAAACAGATTTTCATTCTAATCAAAGAATGATTCAGCCAGGTAATTAAAGATTATTGAAAAAAAAATGAGCAGCCACATTCCACTTCACATCCACATGCACAAAAAACTCAATTCAACCCACTTTTATTAAGCACCTAATACAGGTCCCATGCTGGGCATACTAGGACATGTACTGAACAGGACCCAGTCCCCTGATCTCTGGGGCCTTGGAGCCTACCAAGAGGTGAGAGACACATTCAAATGAACTGGGATTGTGGACAGTTTGTGAGAAGTATCATAGGCCCCTTATGAGAGCCCAAAGAGAGAGAGATAGATCACTGCTAACTGGACATGGCTTTGTGACAAGGAAGTAATAAAGTTGGCCCTGGTGGACAGAGAGAAGCTAGGGAAGAGATAGCCTGGAAGGTGAAGATCTAGCCAGTAGCACTGGCATGCAAATTCTGGTTCTGCCTGAACACCCAAACATGAAGTAGAAGGGGAAATGTGTCCTTTGCTATCTACTGCCTATCCTAAACGTATTCCATTTTCTACATCAGCATCTGCATTGATCTCAACACTGAAGTTGAAAGTTACAGCTCTAAAGTGCAGCAGGAAAAAAGGATGGTCCATTTAAAAATTATGAGTCTTTAAGACTGTGCATCTACTTACTTGGGGAAGGAGCCTTTTGAAGGAATGTCCGAGCATTGTTAATCTGTTTGTGAGAGGTCTATGACACTGAGGTGTGCCAGAACTTTGCAACTGTGACTGAGTGAGTGTCTGAAAAACAGATACTTACCTGTTTGCCCTGAACTAAAACATTAGTAATGGATGGGGCCAGGCTGTCCACTACTTTACTTAATAGACTTGCTGCACGGCGTACAACCGACCTGGGGGCAAAGAAGAGAGCAGGCCAGATGTTCACAAGCCTAAAAGTTGATGAATGAATGGGGCCCCTGAATAGCAATTTATAAAAACATACATGGTTGGGTCCTCACATAATTATTTGGAGGGAACACTGAGCCCAAGACATTGTACTTAACAACTGAAACTTTCCAGACTATAGGACCATCCAAAATCAGGGAGGGATGATCCCTCACCCTTACCTTTGCCACCAGGCTGTACCAAAGGCATTAATGGTACCATTATCAATTTTAAAAGAAAGAAAAGGGAGCCTAACTGTTCCTTTGATTGAGGTGGGGGAAGGGAATATGGGAAAGAATTAAAAGGGTATTCTGATTTTGCTTTAACAAATTCATTATTTAAGTCTATCAATGGTACATATGACCTATTCCTAAAACTACCTTAAATCATGTTTCTTTTTGTAATCAAATCCTGGATTAGAGGACTCAGTATTAAATTTTAGAAAGTGCTACATGAAATACCAGCACTTTTTTTCTTGATTAAAGCTAAAATGTTGGGGAAAGGAATTCACACTGCTATTTTTACATTCCTGAAAAAAATCTTAGAACAGATTTTTTTTAACTATAGCACATGCAATACATAAGACATTTTTCCCCTCAAAGCAAAAATTCATGTGCACCATTCAGATGGACAAAGTGAAATAAAAATGTTTGAAAATAGCTGAACTTTTTTAAAGAAAATTTCAGGATATCCACAGAAACCAGCCTATAAAAAGCATTTATATTTCTTAATTTCAACATAAATGGTAGTAGTAGAAAATTAAATAAAAAGCTGATAGTTAGTGAAACAAACACTTCCTACTTTTAGAGACGCTTTCATTCACATACCGTAAGACCAAAAGACATGTTTAAACACTGGACTGCAAATAAGCCCACCATACATTTCAAGCAGCTTTAGTTTCCAAATTCTGTGCATGTTACCTGTTTCCCATGTACCAGAAAAGTAGTAATGTGTGGGGCTATAGAAGAAGAAAATTTCTGGGTAAATGCAGCCCCATAGCGTACCGCCAACCTGGGTGTGTCAGTGGACAGCCATAAAAGGGAAAATAGAATAAATAAAGCTTCCAAGAGTTTTGTTCTTTTAAACGTAAGAGCCATCATTCTAAATATTTGCTGGTTAGTGATTTACTTAAGATACAAGCATAATATATAAAGCAAGAACAGGTTTGCTTTGCCAAAAATAAGAATATAGATCATATTTGAAATTTATTGGCTAAAACGCAACATCTATTGGCTTGCATATTTTAGTGTACTTAGAATTTGAGATTTAACCATGAGATTATTCCATTATTTCTTCTAGGTAGGAAAAGTATATTTACTATAAAAATAAGAGTTGAAGTGCTATTAAGTTGTTTTGTATAGCCTCTTTATTTGAAACATTAGAAACCTGAGCCTTATTGAGGATAAGGGAGTTGATTATGCTAGTGATTGGTACTTTTTAAAAAATTAAATGAGTAATTTGACAAAAATGATATATGTATATACTCTCTCTCTCTCTTTCTCAACATTTTTTAGATTCTGCTAATAAAATGGTTAGAATCACATCAAAACACACAGGTCCATATATTTAGGCATATCTTTCCCATCGTGAATTTAAATAACTTTAGCTAAATTTACTTAATTTTTTTAATCCCTGGGAAGTGACTCTCTAGAAAAAATTAGTTATTTTTCATGAAGCAACTATACTCTCTGGAATTCATTCAACATAAGTGATAAGAGAACTGCCTTTTAAGTACATTATTTTTGCTTGAAATTAATTAAATGAGCTATTGGTCTCTTTGTGGCTACGGTAACAAGTTTTTAAAAAAACTAAAATAAAAATTGAAGCACTTTGTTGGGGCACAGGAGGTGCAGAGTAGGAGAGAATTATTAGCATCTCATTCTAGTAAATCTCTCCAGGCTGAATCCCTCCAGAGATCTTTATTCCCAGGTACATTCCTTTAGTATGCTGGGACAGTCACACTGCAATGAAATGTAGGCACATACTTAGAAAGCAGGTAGTCATGGAGCCATATACCTCAGAGTTTAAAAGTAAAAATTAGTATGAATAACCATCTTTAAGACTGATCCATTATCTTCAGGCTACTGACTATGACCACAAAAATAAAACATAATGACAAGGACACTAATACAAACCAAAGTTTTTTGCTGCCAGCTCTTCTATAGAGTCTCTCAATGTGATCAGAAACGGTACCTAGACATTGGATAATAGAGTCTTTGTTGAAGAAAGCTTTTAATTAAAGGCATAACATTTATTCCCCTTTAACAAATGACTCTTGAATTTTTCATTTTGCTCTTCTAGAGTTGATACACCCACCCATTAATGGTCTGAACAATTTAACATATTTTAATATGTAACCCAACTAGGTAGAATGTGAATGTCCCCAGCACTTGTTACTATTTAGTCTGATATTTTAACTCTTGAAATCCTACTGTTTTCTTAATATGTAATCTAAGCTTTAAACAAATACAAATGTTATTTTAATTTACTGTAGAAAATAAAAAATATATTAAAATAGTAAATTGAACAAATACTGTAGACTCTTAACTCAATGACTTCTCATTTATTTATTTAATGAAAGTTTACTGAGGCCCTATTAAGTGTGAGGCTATGATATTTCCAATACATGCTAGAGCTCAAAACACACCACTGAGCTTCATTATTTGGCCACAATTTACATATGGTTTGACCTCATGACTGGTTTCATCAGTAAGTAAACAATGTGACGGAACACCAAATATGCAGGAAATAGGGTAAAGAACAAGATTTTTAACATTTTACTCTGAACTTATTTTTATAGCCTTCTAACAAGTGAGATAAAACTAAATTCTGATTCTGTAGATATTTGTGATTTTTAATTTATCATAAGGATATAAGATTTAGAACATTTAAAGTCTTTTAAGTATCTAAGCAAAAGATGAATATTATTCCCAAGTTTACAAATAAAGGTTCAAGAAGAATTCTCTCAGCATTTTCATTATAAACTATTTCATATAAATTATTTAAATATATTACAATAATAATCATTCTGTTTTCTAGGTTACTAATGAAAAGTTAAGCTTTTAAAAATCCTACTTTTTTTTTTGGTTTAGCTAAAGTTCAGATATGAATGACTGTTCCCAATACAATTAAGATTCTGCTGATACTTACAGTTTTAGGACTAATCAGAAACATGAAGGACTTTTCTTGAAACTTGCTTAATAATACTCAAGAAGGTTATTGTTTAGCTACAATAATGTAAACACTAAGTAGACTTCATTTGAATAAATTATTATGCTTAGTTCATTACCAGAATCATAAATATTATTAATTGCACTGCTGTTTAGGACACTAATCCAATTTTCCATTCTCACAAAATCAACATGCACTTTGGAATAGAATATTTCCAGATGAACCAAAACATTCAGAGTGGCCAGACACTAAATAACTTGAAATATATTCTGAATCATTCTATACTATAAAATGACAGAAGCAGACTATGGTATAGAACTCAAGGATTCCTTACAGTAGGACCAAACAGGAGTGTGGATTTCTGGGATAAATGGATTTTGTCCTTAATGTAGTGGACATGGACACAATTAGAAATGATTTATTTTTATTAACCATCTTCAGAGCACAATTCTATTATATGCCATGTTCCATTCCAAATGGCTGCTGCAGACCATGAAGGAACTAATTGTTATAGATATAACTATTCAATATTAGTCTTGAAAAATTATAGGAAATAAAACTGGAAACAAAAACTGTCAATAAACAACTATGGAATCACCAGAGGTTAATAGTCACAGGGAGAATCCAGGCTCCAACACTGTTCAATCAGAGAAACAATCAAGTATCATTGCACGAAAGTCATTTAGGAGTTCATATATCATATATCAAACAGTCTATTCTACTCTGAGGGTATGAATGAACATTTTCCATTTAAAGGGAGAAAAAAGGCTTAATGGAGGAGGAAATAACTTGTAACATTTTATTGGATATTTTTATGCATATCTGATGGATATTCAGGAATAAAGAAGTTCTGTTATTTATACTGTTCTCCAAGACATGTACTCTTACCTTCCTTTGTGATGAAGTTGGGGCCTTCTCTTTTGAGCAATATACCCAGCAGGATGGTTTGGCTAGCCAGACAACTGCAGTCCTGAAAATATAAATCAGTGTGAGGAACTGCAATGAAATGAATATAAGAGTTACCACAGGGAGTAAATAATCACAGAATCACATGATGCAGAGAGGAAATACTATGTTATGGAATTCAGGGAAGATGAAATCCCACTGATTTACCAGAAATAAAATGACATTATATAACTATTTATCTCAGATACTTTGGAAATAAGATAATTCTTGGGGCAGAAGGATTTAATAATCAAAATTTTTAGGAAATAAGCAATGGAGATAAATATGTTGTGTATGAGAATTAATAGAGATTCTGCCACTGTCTGAGATTTGGTTAAGGCATTTAACTATTTGCTTCTTGACTTGCTTTATTTATAAATGGGAGAGTAGGTTGCTATCAACCTATTGTGAAGAGATAGATACATAATAGGATGGGAAATGCACAGTGCTGATCACATATTAGGGCAGTGTGCTATGTGCTTCATGACTGTTACATTCATGCTTAAGAGGATCTAGATAACACAGATCAATAACAAGAACTGATGATGTCTGAAAATACATTCATGTGGTCTACATGCTCAAACTTGTATGCTCCAAACAAGAACATACACCCTATCTCTACCCCTCCTTTTAAAAAATGTGAATAACCTCAAGAAGGAGAAAATATTAAGTTGCTAAAATATTTATATGGATGCAGTCAGAGGACTGCTTTCCTCAGACAGATTTAAAACAAGCATTAGACCTAAACACTGGGATAGGAGATAAGATGGGAATGGGAAAGGGAGAAAAAGGGCACTAACAGAAATATCTGGAGAACCCAAAAGTAACTATTGCTGACTTAAATTCTATACTGACTCCTACAATACTTTCATATCCAAGATAGTCCCCTTTATCTGTACTCTCATTTAAGACATCCATGCTAATTTTAGTCCAAAAGAACAACCTTCATGATTGCCCCAGGTGTAGACCAGCTATCCACTTCCAGGTTAATTGCTACCTCCAAGACGACAAAAAGATATACAGACTGATTCTGGGAATTCCTGCTGTGGCAACCTCACTTAAGGCCCTGTGGGAACTACATCTTTCTCACGTTCAGTTTTTGAAGAATGTCATGGGTGGATTTGTTTTTCCATTCAGTGATGGTAATGTCTGGTTGCTGCTTCAGCTCAGGAGCACCAGGGGTGCTGCTTTGTCGTTTGACTTTTGAATGTTTGGGAAATTCTAATTCCTCAAAACTCTTAAATTCTGGAAGCCTGGAAATTAAAAGAAAATGTTTCAGAACTCATGCTTTTATAATGTAATCATCAGACAAAAACTAAATAACCCAAAGGGACTTACTCTTCTGTGTCACTGATTCGTAGAAAGTCAAGTTGTTCTACTACAGCTCCAGATATCAGTGTCTGGAAAGGGATGGGAAACTCTTATATTCTTCAGTTCACACTATTATGTTCTATGCACATACTTTTTTTTTTTTAATAAGTAAGCACTACTTCAAAAAAAGTTTACTTAAATATATAACTCTGAAATAATTTCTTATATGAACAGGTTTTCAATACCAAATATCCACCTCCCCCCATCAAACAGAATACATGTATCAGGCAACAAGTTCATAAATAGGAATGTCAAAATGAGATGAACTTGGGGCTGGGGCTGGGGCTTGGTGGTTGTGGTGCTTGCCTGGCATGCATGAGTACGTGAATTTGAACCCCAGTACCACATACATAACCTGGTATTTGGGCAATGAAGGCCACATGAAAAACTAAATAAAAAAATAAAAATTGATTCTGTCTCTCTCTCTCTCTCTCTCTCTCTCTCCCTATCTCTTAAAAAAATGAGATGAACTCTCTGTTCTTAGAATTGTAGGCAGTGTGTGTGGTGGTGGTGGTAGTGGTAGTGAGGATTGAACCCAGGGCCTCACATATATTGGGGCAAGTGTTCTACGACTGAGCTATATCCCCACCCTTTCTATTTTTGAGATAGGGTCTTGCTAAATTGCCCAGGCTGACTTGGAAGTTGCAATCCTCCTGACTCAGGGTCCTGAGTATCTCTGATTACAGGTATGTGCCACTATGTGCAAGCACTTTTTTTTTTTAAGTTGCAATTAAAAGAATTCAATGCCTATTAAAATTTTAAAAAGTAGAAATATTAAAATTGTTTTGGATAAAGTAAAATTATACTTTGAATTTGCTACTGTAATATATTTCAGTGTTATCCCATGATAGAAAGCTACCAGGCATTCTATAACAGATATTGATAAGTGCGAAGCAGAAAAATGAGTGTGAAGTAGAAATAAGAATGGTAGGGAAAGGGCATTGCCAGGGCAGAGTTGGAGGAGGCAGGTTAGATATTTTACAAAGGTGATCAGAGAAGACCTCTCTAATATGGTGAAATACCATTGGAGACTGAAGGAAGGGTTGTAGTAAATTATATGAATCTGAAGGAAGAATGTGCAGGGCTGTGGGAACAGCAAATGCAAAGGTCCTGAGGCAGGAGCACACAGTGTGTTTTGGAAGCAATAAGGCAAACAGTATGGTTGAGTAGGGGTGGGAGATGGTAGTAGACAAGGACAAAGATGTAGGTCCACATCACAGAGAGCACAAAGATCAGTGGAAGGACTTTGGTTTACACTCTGTGTGAGAGGAAGTCACTGGAAGCTTACAATATGTGACATAATCTAACATACTGACCAGGTAGAGCATAAAGAAACTGACTTTATAAAGAATTTAGGAGATGGCTGCAAAAATCTCAGACACAGATGATAGTAGCTTAGATCATGATGTTAGTGCTAAAGGTAATAGGTAGTGGCTAAATTCTGGATATAATCTGAGGGTAGGAACAATGGGAATAGATTACCATGTAGGGTATGAGAGAAAGAAAAAAAATAAGAATTATCTAACTCTCAAAGCTAATGGTTAATACTTAAGGCTTAAGAAAAATTACTTATATTTAATGTTTTAAATTTTTATTGGCCTACTCTCCCTTATATTCCAATTTTACCCATAAAGTAAATGTTTAGTCAGAGTTAACAGGCAAATGCTAAATTCCATTAAAAGTTTCTTGCTTAAAAAAAAATCAGCTTGTTGTAGAGGATCCTAAATTAGCTTTGTAAGACACACATTTATAATTAATATTCTAGGCATTGATACTTTAGGTCTGATGGTAATTATATAATAATATTGCTATATATAGCAATATTTTGAAATAAGACATTCAATTATATCCCACCAAGTCCTTTCCAACTCAACAACCTACCAAGGGTCTTGTTCCCAACATTCTTCCCATCAGCTTTGACTTTTTTGTTACTGTTGTTGGGCTCCCCCACTAGAATATGTCCCATGAGAGCAGAGATCTTGTCTATGTTATTCATCACAATATCCTTAGTACCTAGAGCAGGAGCTTAATAAATATTTGTTGAATTAATGGTTCAATATTTACATATTTCTTAAAGAGAACAACAATGAGTAGAGTACTCTTGGAGTGCAGAGATGAGTGAAGCTTGGCCTGAAAGAGTTTATAAACCATGGAAAAAAAGACACAGGAAACTAGCTACATATGAAATGAAATAAGAATTATACCAAAGGTTCAAGAAAAAATGCCACAGAAGTACACAGGAAGAAAAAATTAATTTCAGTCTTACAGGCTTCACTAAAGAGGAGACATTGACCTACATTGCAAAGTTAAGGTATACAGATAGAAATGATGAAAACTGAAACTCTAAAATACAGTAACAGCATGAAGAAGAAAATTCTAATTTCAATTAAATAGATTTTTTTTAATGCACCCAGTATACCAGTGGAGTGGAAAGCATGACTGGAAACAAACTACATGGAGAGATGTTTGAGGTAGTGAAGTTGGGGAGGGAGGCTGAGCCCAGTGATGAGAGAAATTCCAGATCAGGAGGTAAGGAAATTTGAAAAGGATTGAAATAAAATATAAAAGGAGCACATAGTCCCCAATTTCATGTTCTATAGTACAAAGAAGATGAAAGAGAGAGTAGGGAGAATGAGGAATTGTTGTTTAATAGGTACATAGTTGAAGTTCTGCAAGATGGAAAGAGTTCTAGAACCTGCACAACAGTGTGAAAGTACTTGACACCACTAATCTGTTCACTGATCTGGTTAAGATGGTGGATTTGACTAGTAATCAGAGAAATGCAAATGAAAACTACATTATCACCTCACGCCAGTCAGAATGGCAAAAATGAAGAAAATAAATAATAGATGATGGAGGGGCTGTGGAGAGACAGGAACACTAGCACACTGTTGGTGGAACTACAGACTGGTACAGCCCCTCTGGAAAGCAGTGTGGAGAACCCTCAAAAAACTAGGGATGAGCCCACCATACGATCCTGCTATTCCACTCCTGGGTATTTTTCCAGGGGATTTAGAATCAGTTCATTACAGTGACACAGCAATATCTATGTTCATAGCAGCTCAATTTACTATTGCTAGATTATGGAAACAACCCAGATGTTCCTCACTGGATGAATGGATCCAAAAACTGTGGTACATTTATACCATGGAATTCTACACAGCAATTAGAAACAATGATATTAAAGCCTTTGAAGGTAAATGGATGGCTATGGAAGAAATTATGCTGAGTAAAATCAGCTTAACCCAGAGAACCAAGGGCCGAATGTTTCCACTCATCTGTGGAGGCTGGAACTAGACCCTGGCCATTGAGAGAGGTCATCTAGTATCATGTGTTAAATCCAGATAAGGTGTAATGTTATACAGCATAATACTTTTTTAGAGATATTGTGGGAAGGGGAAGGGAGGGATAAGGGTGGGTAATTGGGGGGGCACTCCTGGGGGTAATTCTAATATCCAGTTTTGTTAAAAACTTGTATGGCTGTTCTATAATAATAAATCTCTCAATAAAAAAGATGGTGGATTTGTCATGTATGTTTTAACATAATTTAAAAAGAGATGGCAAAATACATATTTAAAATTCACAAGATATTTCCAAAATATTGCTGACATTCAGATGACTGATGGTTACAAGGCTAAAAGAGAACAGATATGTACAGTCATGTGCAGTATAATCAGCTTTTGGCCAATAAGATAGCAAATATGAAGGTGGTCTCTTAAGAATAAAATGGAGCTGAAAAATTCCTATGATTTACTGTTTTAATGTAATGGATTACTCATGTGTCTATGGAGATGCTGTAAACAAACTTACTGTGCTGCTAGTTGTATAAAAGTATAGTATACACAATTATATATAGTTAATAACATTTGATAATGGAAATAAATGATATTGTCTACATGTTTACTATATTTTACTTTTAATCATTATTTTAGAATGCACACCTTCTTCTACTTATAAAATGTTTACAGTATGCTGGGTTACACTGGCAGCAGCCTCATTCATCTTGTGCTTATGCTGTCTCTTGATTGAATCATGATGCCATGTCAAATGATTGTCCTAAAGTACCTGGGTTTGTGTAAGTACAACCTATGATGTTTGCATGACAAAATCATCTAATAATGCAACTGTCAGATCCTACCCTTATCATTAAGCTATACCTGACTATATTTATGTTTTGCTTTTGATAAAATATTTTTTAATTAATGGAGAGAAGGGAAAAAGTAAAAATGTTGACGGTCAACTTTGTTTTTTTAAAATGTAAAATTTAATCATGAAAAAGAAAACTGTTAGCCTCTCTTTAACTTCTGAAGCACAACTGAAATCAGAAAAATGAGATAATATTAAAGTAGACATTAAACTTTGCTGCTCAAAATACACTGGAAGAAGTTCAGGTCTTTGAGTATAAATAACACTGAACTAGGAAGAAGAAACCATGAGTTTTATTCCTTTCTCTGTGGTAACTAGTTTTAGGACTACAGATACTTTCCCACAAGTGGCATCCCTAATTGTAAAATGAGGTATGGGGTCTTGACAAATTTGAGCTTTGTATGCAAGGATATATAAGTGAAGTCTCCCAAATTCACAGGAAAGAGAAAAAGAAAAAGGATCTCTTTCCAACTGTTAAAATGGTATGATAAACTTGACATTAAAAGAAAAATCAAAATGTCTTAAGAACATCTTTTGCATTTTTAATAATTTGTCTATGACCATGCAAATGAAATGAAAAACTCAAAACATGATGGAATATTAAACTTCAAAGCAAAATAAAATTATTT
This sequence comes from Aplodontia rufa, assembly GCA_004027875.1. Classification (NCBI taxonomy): domain Eukaryota; kingdom Metazoa; phylum Chordata; class Mammalia; order Rodentia; family Aplodontiidae; genus Aplodontia; species Aplodontia rufa. The sequence goes on along the minus strand of PVKS010004199.1, from coordinate 76,321 downwards.
TGAAGTTAAATTTTGCCCAGAAATAAAAATTTGTCAATCTCAAATGTTGGAACTGACAGTTACTGTATGCTTAAAAAGAAAGTGTAAAGGTATATTGATTTATTTTTGAAATTATAATGAAAATTTTTATGTCTTTGCATCTTACAGTAAATTATCTGATCCAAAGAAATGTGTTTGTGTTTGATATGAGGTGAAGCTCTAACTTTTTCCCAAAGTTTTGTTAAATAATCTATAAAACAACATTAGTGCATTACGTTTCCTTCATTACATATTATTTTAAGTTCCTGTGTGCATGATGGCATCTTTTACTGAGTATGAGAAATAGGAAGTCTGATTGTCCATTTTCAGAATAGTCTTAAGGTTCACATATAAAAGGAAGCCATTTTAGGTCAGTAACCGTGAGGTCAGAGATAATCTGGTTTGAATTCCGTATCAGATATTCCATTACACTAGTAGTTCTTTTCTGTACCCGCCCCAATTTTATATTAGCCAATCATGCAGATTGTAAACCTGAGCTCCTCAATCACAGTGAAGAGTAATTTGTCAGGTTGGAAATATAAGTAGGCGAACTGCCTGCTCAAATGCGCTTGCTCATCGGATCCCCTTTGTGAGTGCACCCTTCTGTAGAAGGAAAGTCTGTCTTGCTCACCCACTTGTGGGCACATATTTGATTTTCTTATGGCACCTCAAAATTTTGAAAAATCTTGTTTCTAACTCCAAGGTACTTATACTGTGTCATCAGTTATAAAGGGCAAGTACCACACTGCTTCACTGAATTTTCAATTTCAGTGACTTGAATTTTTCAATTAGATTTTTTTTATAGTTTTCACATCTCTATTAAAATTCTCCAACTTGTTATCTATTTTCTTTTCTTTCTTTTTTTTTTTTTGAGAGAGGAACAGTGAAGGAGAAAGAGAAAGAACGAGGGAATCAATTTTACTCAGTTTTTCATGTGGCTTTCGTTGCTCTGACACTTTGTTGTGTACATGGTGCTGGTGTTCGAACTTGGGTCCTTGTTCATGCCAGGCAAGCGCCATAACCGCTGAGCCACCACTCCAGCCCCTTGTTATCTATTTTCTTAAACATATTAATCATAGTTATTTTAAAGTCTATTTCTTTTTATTTTTTTAAAGAGGGAGGGACAGTGAGAGACAGAGAAAGAGAGAAATGACTTTATTTAAGTTTTCACATGGCTTTAGTTGCTCCAACGCTCAGTTGTGTACGTGGTGCTGCGGTTTGAACCCGGGTCCTTGTGCTTGCCAGGCAAGTGCCGAAACTGCTGAGCCACTACTCCAGCTACCCTTAAAGTCTATTTCTGATAGTGCTAATATATGAACCAAATGGAGATGTATCTCCATTGTCTCTTTCCTCTTCGTTCTTTACTGTCTGATCTTCTTTCCTAATTTGGCTGATAATTTTTAAACACAAGACAGTGCACATAAGTCACTGCAGAAATATTTGATGTTCTGAATAATGTTATTTTCTACTCTTTATGATGGCTGAATTATTTCTGATTGCATTTTACTCATAAGGCATAGCCTTTAAAGATGGTCATCTGAAAATTTGGAGTGTTTATTAAAATCCCTGCTCCATGATGGGCTAATATCTAATATAATAATAACTCTAATATCTGTTCTGTTAGCCATGTGAGACTGCCAAATGTTTAATTAACATCTTTATAATAGCCTTCTCATCCAAGAATATGGCATAGCCTATCATTTATTCAAATCTTATATTTCTCATCAAAATTATCTAATTTTTTTTTAAAAACATAAGTCCATGTATTTTTTACAAGAATTAGAAAAATATCTAGGTAGATCCTGGAATGGAAGGGACATTTAAGTACAAAGGCAAGAGTAGATTTACATTTAATATGACCACCAGGTATCTTTAACCCATATCTTTCCTTAAATACCACTAAAATAACAGTACAAATAATGTTTAATGTATAAATCCACTAAAGTATAAATCCACTAGGACAAAAGAACAGGGAAGAGCCTCAGAACCCTAAGGTCCAGGATGCTGTTGGGAATTGTGGAGAAGAAGCTAAAAACAGTAGGAATACAGACTCTCTGTACTACAAAGTGTTTGTAATCCAAAATTTCCTCCTTTCCCTAAACAGCTAAAAAGTGTGTAGCTCCCTAATTTTGGGGAAATGAGGGATTTTCTCTGGTTAAAAGCTGTACACTCTACAGCCTAATACTTTTTTAGAGATATTGTGGGTAAGAGAAGGGAGGGATATGGGTGGGAAATTGGGGGGGGCCACTCCTAGGGGTAAATCTAGTATCCATAAACTATACACATTTTATACTGTTAAAAATTTGTATGGTTGTTAAAAAAAAAAGTCATCAAAAAAAAAAAAAAAGAAGAAGCTGTACACTCAAGAAAGTAGAACACAGGAGAGGGCAAGAAATAAAAATACATTAGGTGGGCCTGGAGCGGTGGCTTGGCAGTTATGAAACACAAGTGCAAGTATGTGAGTTCAAACCCCAGTACCATGTATATCACGAAGTCTTGGAACAACAAAAGCCACATGAAAAACTAAATAAAACTGATCCTCTGTTTCTCTCTCTCTCTCTCTCTTTTAAATACATTAGTGACAGTTTAAATACCTCACACTGGGACCCCTGGCACCCTTCTCCCACCTTGTTCTCAGGACATGGAAGGAAAGTCATGGCATGTTTATGCTCTGGAGAAACTGAAGCACCCTGGACAAAAGACCTCCAGATACTGGCACCTGAGGCTTCCCTCAAAGAGACTTTTGCGGGGCTGGAGCAGTGGCTCAGTGGTTACAGCACTTGCCTGGCATGTGTGAAGACGTGGGTTCAAACTCCAGCACCATGTACACAGAAAAGTGTCAGAGCAACGCAAGCTATATGAAAAAAACTAAATAAAATTGATTCTCTCTTTCTCTCTCTCTCACTGTCCCTCTCTCTTAAAAAAAAAAAAAAAACAACCTTTTGCTACCACTTTAATTTATAAGGGAATTCATCAAGACTTGAATACTTTCCCCCAAATACAGCTTCCTATAAATTTTTACTCTTTTACTCTTCCAAATGAATGGATACCTAAAGATCACTAGACACCTGAGAAATACCTTCAATATGAAAGACTGAGGAAGAGAAACCTGAAAGAGATAATGCAGTGGTAGACTGATTGCTTTAAATGCATAAGGCCCTGGGTTTGATCCTGAGCACCAAAAAAAAAAAAAAAAAGAAAGAATAAAAAAGTACAGTGAGATTATGTAGAGTAAAATGAAATTTCAAAAGAATTCTAGTGAAAAGAAAAAAACAAACCCAAAACCCCCAAATGTAACATCTACAAAACAAGGGCAGGTTAATATGAAAAGGAAAAATTAAAAACATAATAAACAAAATACAGAACTGTAAGATTAAAATCAAAGAAATTGTTCAGGAAGCACTGCAAAAAGACAAAGCAATAAAAGATAAGAGAAAAAAGCTTATAATTTAGGTAAAAATCATCAAGTACGCAAAATGCAACCACCAGTGAGTGAATGGGTTTACAAACACGTTATTTATAACACCACCTACACAGGCCTCTCCTTCTAAGTTTTCCTTTTCTTACTCAATATTGAGTACTCACTATGTGAAAGACCCTATAGGATCATCACAATTATTTTTATAGGAAGTAAGACTTAAGATCATGATGTGCTACGATTTGAATGGTAAAGCAGAGAAGTGTCATTTCTAGTCTGGGCCATTTTGCAGAGTTGTGCTGTGATGTTTAAATGGAATGAGGATTATCTCCTGATTGCATATTGCAGTAGAAAAAGGAATCTCAAGAGTACTGCAGCAATGGTCAACTAACTTGGCCCTATAAGCTAAGATTATGCAGGAGGTCACTTCTGCATTTCTGGACTCTAGCTTTCTCAAATGCAAAAATGAGGTTAAAGATGAACTTCTCTAACTTTTGCTTCTGTTTAGGAAACAACTGCAACTATTCAGACAACTGGTATAATCAAATAAATTGGGATGGTGACAACAGGAATAGGAAGATAAATACAGAATAAAACTAGGACAAATATCTTCAACAGAACATATATTAAGAAACAACTGTATTTCAAAATGATTAACCTAAAAACAGAAACACACTGAAATTCAGGCAACTACCTGTAGACGATCAACATGAACTTTGACTCCTCCAATCATTCCTTTTTTAAAGGCAGCCAGCATATCTAATATGGGGTTGAACCTGCTACCTCTAGAAATAAAAAGATAAACAAAATAAGCATATTAATAAAAAATGGAAAATCAATAACCTAATACTAAGTATCTTTTATATATGCAAAGCACTGTACCACATGCTTACAAGGAAGCCCTGCTTCCAAAGGGTTTATAGTGTTAATAACCCTGAGATATATGCATCTTATTTCTTTCAGCAACCTACCTTATATTATCTTCCCGGATAAGAACAAGGAAAAGTGGACGTCCATGCATTTTCCAATATTGCTTAATGAACTGTAGTGCATTCTAGTAAGATATAAGAGAGGTATGGTGTAATGGTACAGTATCTGAGCAGATCAAGATCCTTAACCTTAAGAGGCAAAGAGCCAACAACACTCTTAAATATCAAGATAGCTCACAAACCCTGGATAACTTAAACTACTCAAAAGTATGGAAATCATTTTGATTTCAAACTTTGTTCTTAAAAGTAATCATATCACCCATGTTTTAAGGCTCTCGCTCATGCACATGTTTGTTCTCTCTCTTTTTCTCTGCCTAAAAGATACAGTTCAGGAATGGTCCCAAAGAGGGGAAAAACCCACCTGTTATAATTCAAAAGATTAATTCTCATTTTAAGTTATTGTGGATTCATATTACAGCATATAGGAGAGATTGTATTGAATCAACTGGAACATCAGCAAAGTGAAAGGAGTTCTTTGACTATTTATTAACCTACCTGTCATCATCATTATCATAATAAAGACTTACACAACACTTCACCCCATGCCAGGCACTACTCTGTGTGCTTTATATATATTAATTCACTTAATCCTCAGAACAATCCTATTATTATTCGGTTTTACATATAAGAAAACAGAGGTACAGAGGAGCCCAAAAAAACACAGCTGATAAGTGATTGTCATGATTTTGACAAATGCAATCTGGCTCCAGATTTCAGGCTCTGAACCATGATTTTCTACAAGTAGAAAGGGGAGGAGAAGAAGTTTTAATTTACAGGAAGGTGAGTTAGTTGAGGTCTTAGTGGATATTCTTCACAATTATTCCGCTAATTTGACTTTCTTTCAAAAAAAGATAAAAACATTACTGTTACATAAACAGTTTCAAAATAGTTCTCTGTCTGCTTTTATAGACTGTATCTTTTCATTCCATTTGTAGAAAGGTATCACAAGCAATGTCATACAACATGATATAAGACAGATTACATCTATTATTCTAATGTTGCCAGTAATCTAAACTCTTTCTCCAAATGTATTACTTTACTTTTATATTTTAAACTGTGCTAACCTAGTGTAATAGACACCCGGGAGCACTCAATTTAACAACATGTGATAAAATCTGTGAAAACAATGTCATCCAAATTCAATCAAAAGGCATTTTAAAGTTACCTTTATGTCATCTATCAGCAGTAAAACATCCTGGGACATGTAGAAATCACTTAGGTCAAAGATGATAGGATAACAAACCACAGTCTTCCCTAGAATACGGTAAATCTGTAAGGAAAAATAAACACAAAACATACTAAAGGCAAAGGTGCAGTATCATAAGTCTTCCCAGTATCAATACTGATGCTTAATTCTCACTAAGCAAATAAATGAATATCATATAAAATCCACATAATACTATTTTCAAAGTTTCTTGATTGAATTAGTATAATAATAAACATCTACTACCTTGAATAAGAAAAGTCTGTCTGAGAAAGTATTGTTATAAATAAGGTATTTTACAAAGCTTAGAAAAATATAGCAGTATGATGATCATTTATTCTCAGAAAGTTTCTGTGATATAATAAAAAATAAATAAGATTGACTTGCAGAAAATAATAATTCAGATAATTAGCCCAAGTATGTAATGAAATATGACAAGAGATATATAGCAGGTCAAACATCATTTCAACATGTGGCATTATAACCTAAATACCACTCCATGAGAAAAACATGTGAGTACCTTTGATGTACCGAGGCAGCCAATGGGCCTATCTGGTCTTCCGGAGAGTCCTAATTTTTCATTGATACCCAGGTGGAAATAAGCCTGTAAGACACAAGTTTGTAAAGAAGAATCAAGAAAGAATTAACTTTTCTTTTTTCCTATTTTCTTCCCCTTGACTACTGTCATGTGACTTTATGAAGCCAGGGAAACCTCATCCATGGACTATAAGCTAGCAAAAGCTGTCAACCTAGATTTTGGGTTACTGAGTTCTTAAGAGCAAAACTGTTGCAGATCCATTAAGCAACATTCTAAAATTTGACACTGTTCTTATGCTATCACAAATGTACAACTTGCATGTACCTGTCTGATTCATAAAAGAACTCAAAAGAGACAAATTACTCTTGTGTCATTAAAAAAAATTTGACTACTTATCAAAAAAAAAAAAAAGAAAAGAAAAGAAAGAAAGAAAAAAAAAGAAAAAGAGCACAACCATAAATCTCCTCCTGGGTTTCCACTTTCAAGTATTTCCCACCAAAATGGAATTATCTTTTTGATTTTTCTGAGAGTATGAATTTTATAAACAATTCAAACCATATACTGCAAGTGCATGTTTTTTTTTATTCTCTCAAGTTCTTATGCAACAATGATTTGACTTTGGTGGTATGTTGAAAGGGGTATAGTTTATTATAGGAACTCTAAGAAGTACCAAAAGCATAGATAAGGTTAAAGTCTTAAAGCACACAGATAAATATATATCTATATTATACACACATATGAATGTGTGTATATTTACATAAATGGGTTAATGTACTATAAAATGTTTGTTTGGTAGCCCATTTTTTAAACTTAATACTATGGTGTTCCAGTTTCAAGATGTTAAAATTAGTCTATGCAATTTCTCTACATTTCAATGTTGAAATGACTAAAGAAATATAACAAGGGATAAAAAGTCTGTGGAAGTGTGAGAAAACATGGAAGGGTGCCGCAGTGAAGCAGAAATGTCTAGAATTTCTATTAGGTAAAAATGGATAGTCGGAATGAATTAGGAGTTAATCAGTGACAGAGACAAACACTCAATCCAACCAAGAAGCTTATCCCATTTAACGTCCACCCCCTCATGAAGTTAGCTCTCAATTTTTTTGTTATTTTAAAAATAATCTAATTAACATATCTGGACAGTGTGCAATTATGCCTGCAGGATAATTTCCCAGACTTGCTTGATCAAAGATAATGTACCTTCTCTTTGAAACACAATGCCTGGTTGGTCACCCTCTAAAATAAAGTGCTAATTTACACTGGCATTTATACTGCATAGGCCTTTTATGTCATTTTCTTGGATCAAAATGATATTTCATTTTACTTTAATATAATTACAAAATTATCATTTAAGTCCAGCATCTGGGGGGATGAGAGCATGTGTAAGGTAGAAAGAGGCACTTTTTTTTTTTTTTGTGACTGGGGATTTAATGAAGAGGTGCTCTACCTTCAGCCTTCCTTTTTTCTTTCATTGTGCATTAAAGTTGTACATAATGATGGGATTTGTTGTTACATATTCATACAAGAACACATATTACTTTTGAACTACTATATTTAAATACTTTTTTGGTTGAACATTTTCTGATATATTAAGTATCTGTAAGTTCTATAATTTTTCTCAATTGTTCTCTTTACATCTCGGTATCTGTCATTATTTTTGGTTTGTAAGAGATCTTGAGAATATTACCCTTTGAATATTCTACCCAGTTTGCTCTTCTTCAATGTTGTTATCAATATGAGAATAACTGCAAAGTAGGTCCAACATCATGTTCAACATAAACATTTTTCTAGTAGGAAATTTTATAAGCTCCACTGATGTATCAGGTTGTTTATGCTATATTTAGTTAAATTTGTCAATCACTTCCTCAGTGGCTTCCTGGTACTGGAATCATTTTAAGAATGGACTTCCCCTCCCAATAGCTATAAAAAATTCTAATTTTTATTCTAGTGTTTGTATATTTAGATTATTTTAAAAATATTAAATCTTAACCTGTCTGTAATTTATTTTTGTATTTGATGAGGCAAAAGTCTAACCTAAATTTTCTTAAGTGAAAAATCAAAGCAACCGTATCTATACAATCTGCTGATTGTGATTTGAACTGATTCAAAAAACAACTTTGTCATATACAAAATTCATGTTGTTTCTGGAGTTCTCTGTGTATTCAGCCATGTCAGAGTTAGATGTGTATCTTTCTCCTTTGGAGAAGAGTGTCCCTGAATTGGCACTGTGCCTGGCTAGTACCCAGAAAATACTTGATGGATGAATGAAGGAGCAATTGAATGTACTCCTGAGCCACATGTGCTATGAATTTTTATTCTAGAATAGCACTGTTATAGACAAAGTCAACTGGCCAGAAAAAAAAAAAAAACCTCTATAAGCATTATATTACACGGCTGAACTGAAACTACAGCAATAACACTAGATGGAGTCCCCTTTCCCTCAAATATTTTCAATTTTTCAGAAATAAATGTATGTCTAAACTATTTCAGATTTCTTTTACACAAGTGGTTGTATTAATTAACCTCACAAAAGTTAAAAATGTATGAATCTAGGTAGTATTCTTTTAAATACTACTCTTTATTACAGTAAAAGGATTCTGTTTAGCTTTCTAAACAATGGCACAGCAGGTGTGTGACCTGTACACAGTGCATTCCAAGGTAAAGATAAAATTGCCCCACCTTGTATACATTCACACTATTTAATGCACTGAAATACATAGGAAGCTCCAACCCTCCTGGAAATATAGAGGTATTTTACACTAAGTCTGCACTGTAGAGAAGAACTCTGTATTCAGACTACCATGAAGCGAATCACAATACAGTATCCAAATTGTGAACAATAACATTGTAAATGCCCTGCACTTGGCGGTTTGCCTCACATCTTCTCCAGTAGATTGAAGGAGGGTGCAGCTTCTCAGAAAAAAAGCATCAGTTACTGGCATAGGGATGTGTACATCCACTAAGACTTGGGGGAATACCTTTGCTTTCAAGAGGATGAATCTCAAAGAGCAGCTATTTTGGAATATATAGGCTATAGCCACAAAAAACAATCTTCTATCTTGACACATGGGAAGCTCAGCTCTTGGTCACAAATCTGTCTTCAGCCATACTACACACATAAATTGTAAATAGTTTGCTAACACACTCCTTAAAACAACAAAATATAAAATAAGTCAGGAGCAGTTATAAGTCTTTGCTTAATCTGTGATGCCATAGCATGATGTATGAACATCTATTACAGCAATTATCAAGTAGACTGCAATTAACTAATTTTTTTTCTGCCATGCCTCTAGACTCAGAGGTCGACAGAGTGTCCCACAGAGATCTGCATATACCAAGTATATGCTGATGAACTGATAAAATGTCACATTCAGGTAATTCGCTAGCCATATTTGTCTTTTTTTTTTTAAGAGGGGGAGAGAGAGAGAGAGAATATCAATTTTATTTAGTTTTTCATGTGGCTTTCATTGCTCCAACACTTCATTGTGTACGTGGTGCTAGGGTTTGAACCGGTGTACTTGTGCATGCCGCGCAAGCACTGTAACCACTTAGTGACTACTCCAGTCCCATGTTTGTCTTTTACATCTTGAAGATTTATTATCTGGTTTACACTTACCTACCATAGATTTTTTTTTTGCTAATATTAATTAGACTTGAAAAAAGAGATTTGGATCAATCTGCCTTAAGGGTATGTTTATCAAAGACTAACCTTTGTTACCATTCTCTAGAGCTTTCAAAGACCTTAAAAGAGTTTCAGAAGAAGCATCCTGCACAACCTTATTCAGATAAGCACTGTGAGAGCTTTAGATTCTGGCATCCCTTTCTCCCCTTCTGTTGCCTCCTCTCCTTGCTTTATATAGTTCATTAATTCCCTGTTGTTCTCATATATCCTCTTCTACTTTTCTCTCTCCATCATTTACATCTTGGTATCATTTTAAAGTGTTAGCTTCTCAAAGGATTCTTATATTTCCAGCTTTATATGCTAGGCAGACAGAAGGACTCTAACTATGTTTGAGGAGATTTTAGGACCCTCTAAGAAGTGGTGCTCCTGGTGACCTGGAGACAAGGTCCAGGCTGCAAACCACAAAATGTGTACCTTACTTCTCTAAGCTTTCATTCTGTCATAGCATCAAGGCTTTGACCACAAACACTCACGTCAACCTAATCAACTTAGCCTTGATTACCTGAGAGAAATTATTACAAACACTTTTGCTAAACTCTGGGGAGTTTATTCCTGTATTGTTTTTTAAAAATTACCAAATAAAAATGGTAGCTTACGAGTAACTATGAGTCAACAATTTCCTGTCTCTAATGAGCAAGAATAATCATAATCACAGGCACTTTTGGATCTATATCTGCAGAGCAATGCATGCAAAGACCTCAAAACTCACCTTTTAATCTCATCCCAAATAAGCATGTAATCAAAGATAAATTCAAATATCATTTTATAATTTCTTTGAGACCCAGTAAACCAAAGGAATAGGAATTACTTTAGATTCCATATTGTAAAGCAAGAGAAAAAAGGGAAGTAGTGATTTTCAAAAAAAAAAAAAATCGATGACATTTTTTAACAGTAAAAAGGAAAAAAATAAAAATATAAAGGATAGTTTTACACATGACAAGTAACATTAAGACTAATTTAAGTGCTTAGTATAAGATAGTGGTAGACTTTGCAAGGAGTATAAAATCAGTAAGACACACATACAACAGTGGTTATTTTTTCTTTTTAAGTTAACAACACCTGATAAAATGGACTTCTCAACTTAGAAACTTTAGGATTAATTTGTATCCCAGAATTGGATTTTAACTATGTATCTTGCCTGTGAGCCAAGTCCAACCATCATGCTCTCCTATCTCCACAAAGTAAAAAGGCAGAGTAACTTACTTTCACAAGCTCTTGCTGGGGCCATATCTGAATGGGTTCTACCTGCTGAGGAGTTTGAGTTTGAATACCATATGTGTTGAGAAAAACTTGAAGGCTAAAGACATAGGGGAAAAAAAGACATTTTAAGACAATGCATACACAGTTTTAATATTGACATGAACTAAGATAAAAGCATTTTAAATATGAAAAAAATGCTACTCTGGAACTTAAAGTGATGTTAACAACATCCTTGAAGCCCTGTCAAGAAGTCTATGAAATTAATCTCTACTGTTATATTCAATATGGAATTAATCTCTACTACTACATTCAATATGGTTAGAATAAAGCCATTATTTCCTTTTCCCTCCCCACAAAAGAAAACATCACACATCCAGACTTCATACCGTTGGCTTTCTGCTACAAGTGCTACATGAACTACCAAATCATTTTCCAGTGGGCCCTGTAATACAGAATAAGGGAGGGGGAAAACATTTTAAAAGATTTGTTCATCATCAGCTACAATGAGAATCAAGGACAGTATTAACTATCTCTAAGCAGTTCATTAAAATGATGGACACCAGCTGGTTCTAAGTGACAGCCTTTCTTTCCTTTCTCGCCACTGCTTACTAATCAATTTGATAGTGTAGACAGAGTAATGGAACACCAAGGAATGAAAAGTCATAAATCTTATCACTTCCAGAGGGCTTAGACTGTCAGGGCTATTTTGAATGATGCATAAGAGTAGTCTGGGGGACTGAGAGTCATTTTCCATCATTTAACACTGAAGGGAAGAGGAGTAACTAAAAATAAAAGTCCAATTTATGTATTCCTTGTTTTAAAAAATGATTGTGAGTTAAAACTGTTCATTTGACATCTTAAGCACGTATAAGGTTACTCTCTATATTTTTAGTCAATTTCCTTTTGCACCTAATATACTGAAATAGCTTTATTCTAATATATAGCTCATATGGTTGAGAATGAACTACCCAGTTGACTATATAATTACCATTATGTTCACTAAATACAAGCTGTTGGACTTAATAGTTCTAATCAAAGACAGTGTTGGATATTTGTTACTCTTTTTTTGTGTAGAAAGAATTCTCTATAACATATATTATACATTGTTAAAATGAACCCAATTTTGAGCCTGTATATAATTAACAGAGCACATTAATAAGCACCAATAAATTATGGTATTAGGGAGCTCTGAAAATACTGATCAGATATAACTCCTTTATAGTAATGAATCCAACATTCCCAACAGTGTGCTGTAAAACATTTGATTTACCATCAGTCAGTTCCTCTCTATGGTATTCAATATGCCACTAGAATTTATGTATGATGGCAGGCAAGAAACACCAGAATACATAGATCAGCAGTAAATATCATACAATCAAAGGGATGGTTCCCAGAATCATCGTGAAAGTGCCATTACCAGCAGAATTTCATGTGATTTAAATGAACGTATAAGAGAAAATATGATACAACAACCCAGCAAAAACAAACACATTAAAATGTTTTAAATTGTATTTTCATTTGATAAAGAGCCCATAATTAAAAGTTTCTCAAAAGAATGAGAAAAAAATTAATTATTTAGAGTCTGAAATTTATAACAACAAATTTAGCCAATGAGACCTAGTATTTACTTCATCAAAAAGAGGATTAACCTTAGAGTGGCCCATTATCTGGAATTCTTAAATAAAAAGCAAGTGACAACATACACTAGAATACAGATGCTATTGCAGCAACAATAAATAAGGTCGTTTGCAGATTCTAATTGGCAAATTGGTATCTTCTTTTTCATTTCTAGGCCTATTTAGAATAAAGTTTCCATTTATATAACAGAGTACTCAAATCTAAAATGGGCACTATACATGCTGAATCACAGTAAGCATCTGGTTAGGGTCTATTGGATGGCTAAAGAACTCCTTAACTGTGAAAGCCTTGCATTTCAGAAAGTTCTGATTAATGAAGCATCTATCATGACAACATTGGACCTTCAACTCCAGTCCAAGTAGGACTACTCACCCCATTCGTCACCCACAGAAATAATTCAGTACAGGCAGTCCCCCCTTGACAATTCCCTCCCTTTCACTGCCAAAGTTGGAATCATCTTTTCTCTGTTTTTACCATTTTCTTCCAAAAGCCAAAGCTGTTGCCTAAAACCAATGATGTCTTCCTAATAGTAATTAATATCTTTTCTCTGAATGGTATTTTCTCTAATAACATTGTACTTTTTCAGCTTTTAGGTTCAAATGTACACCCACAGGCACATACACACATGCACACACATACTCAAGCCCCGTATGGTACCAGCATTCTCCATTTTATACGCATTCATTCACTCATTTATTTGATCAAGAGCAAAACAATATTAAATACTCCATGTTAGACCCTGACATTTTTTTCTAAACAAATTTTTTTTAGTTGAAGATGGACACAATACCTTTTTTTTTTTAATGTGGTGCTGATGATCGAACCCTGTGCTAGGCACACTTTACCACTAAGCTACGAGACCAGCCCCTAGATCCTGATATTTTAAGATGAATACAATACAGTGTTCTTCTTTAAGGAGTTCGGAGTCTAGTAGGAAAAATGGATAACAAATATGTTTTCACATATATGTTTATTGTCTCACATAAAAGTTATTTTGCTGATATCTTTTGTTTTGTTTTGGCAGATCTACCACTTTGGAAGATGGCTGCAGGGCATTTTCATGATATATATAAACCATATTTTATTTAATAAAATTTTATTTTGAATCCTGCTTCCAGGTGCTCCTCCGCCTTGTGGAGTCTCTGCTCTTCTTCCTAAATAAATCCTACTCATTTACTCCTCCAAAAAAAAAACAGTTTATTTTGTTGGACATTTAGGTGTTTCCCAATTTTCCACATTTGGAGAGAATGTAATCATTGTCTCTATCTTAGAGAACTGCTGATGATTTAGAAAGAAAAAAAAAGTATAGTATTTTGACACATAAAATACTCAAACCATTAATTTTTGCTGCAGTTGTGCTTATTGTTTGTTGGGAACATGAGGCTCAGCTGGCTCGTAGAATTGGTGGTGAACAACTCTAAGGGGTCCAGCTGGCTTGTAATTAGCAAATTGCCTGACTGCATGACTAAGCTATTCGGCCACTCATCTGTTACAATTGGAGAAAGTTATTTGCATTGTACCCTATTGGCTGTTGTAATGGATAAATAGAGTAGCAGCTAGTCAGGTAAAGCAAGCGGCCCAAGAAGGAAGGAGCCAAAGAAGAGAAAGCAGCCAGAGAAGAAGCAGCCAAAAAAGCAGCAGTAGCCAGAGAAAAGCAAGAAAGCAAGCAGCCGTGTCCTGAAGGGAGAAAGCAGAGAAGACGCATAGAACCAGAGAGATCAGCAGAGACGTCAGATCAGCAGCGGTAGAAGATGCAGGTCCCGTGTTCCAGGCACTGGTGTTCGCCTCCTTGCTCCCGGCTCCCCAACCCTTCCTAACTCAGCCCCTCGGAGGATGGCCCAGCGTTGGGTCATTCTGCCCGTTCCTCGCTCTGGAGTGCAGCGGGGAGCGACTCCTTTCCCCATCCCTGCCCTAACTTGGCCCCTCGGAGGATGGCTCAGGCTTGCTGGGTCATTCTACCCATTCCTCGCTCTGGAGTGCAGCAGGGAGCCACTCCTCGCCCCATCCCCGCTCTAACTCGGCCCCTCGGAGGACGGCTCACTAGGTCCTTCTGCCCGCTCCTCGCACAGGAACGCTGCGGGGAGTGACTCCTCTTACCCCCGTCCCCAGCCCTGTCCTGCCAGCGCCCGGTTCCCAGTGTCCTGCTGGCCCCCCGGGGAACAGCTAAGGTTCGCCGAGGCCGTTCCACCCGCTCCCCACTGCAGAACCCAGGGGGGAGCGACAATTGTTATTTTTATACTTATCCAAGGAGAGCTGCTCCTCTCTTCATTGTTGAGATGTTTTGTTAAATCATGGGACACCCTGGACTGTATTGCCTTCCACCATTCTAAGACATTTGGACCATCCATTATCCTATTTTATATGGTTTGTTCTTCCCCAGAGAATTCCACACTTTTTTTTTAAAAAGACACCCTCAGGTGGCTTACCATCTTTCTTAATGCTATGTTTGATGTTTGACTCCCGTACCCTCCAAATTCATATGCTGAAATTCAACCTAAGGTATTAAAGGATGGGTAACTTAGGAAGTGATTAGGTCATGGTGGTAGAACCCTCATGAACAGGACTGGTGCTCAAATAAGAAAGGCTAGAGAGAAACCCTTTACTCCTTCCATCATGTGAAAACATGGTGAGAAGCCGCCATTGTGAACCAGAAAGCAGACCCACACCCAGACACTGAATCTGCCAACTTCTTGATCTTAGACTTCCAGTTTCTAGAATGATGCAAAAACTTCTGTTGTTTATATGCCACCCAATTTATTCCCTTATCTTGCTTCTGTAATTCTGCCCTCTAACCTGCTTTGCCTTTAGAGATAGATAATCCTTCACATTTAAGTCCTTGGTCATATACTCATACCACTTCTTTTTCTTTATCACACATAACTCATTCACTCTGGTAGCCTTAAATGTTTGTTTATACCTCTAGTTTTGAACTTTATCTTGAGTGATTTCCACATTTTAAACTGCTTTTAGACATATTCTCTTGGCTCTTTCCAAAGTTAATTGTAAAACTCAACTCCTCATCAACATCACCTCTACCCCAAATAGGCTCTTATTCCTTTGTTTAATGAATCACTATATTATCAGAACCTCATAATCATCTTTGATTACTCTTTTACCCTCTAAATCCAATTAGTCACCAAAATTCTGTTAATCTGTCCTTCACAAAGTACCTTGAATCTTGTTTTCTAGTTTCCATTTCTATAGCAACCTTTAAGGTTGAAAAGCAACAACAGCAAATTCTTAAAAGTACTATATTCTAAGGCAGCCATGGTGGCACAAACCTGTAACCCCAGCAACATAGGAGGCTGAGGCAGGAGGATCACAAGTTCAAGGCCAGCCTTGATAACTTAGCGAGACCATGTCTCAGAATAAAAATAAAAAGGCTTGGGGATGTGGTTAAGTGGTAAAGCATCCCTGGGTTCAATCCCCACTACTAAAATGATAACAACAACAAAACAACTCTATGTGTCAAGATCTGTTTTATGTGTTTAACAAATTATTGTTCCTATTTTATAGACAACAAGAAAAAAAAAATGAGGCTCATAATGCTTAAGTAACTTATCCCAGGACTTAGAGCTAGCAAGCGGCAGGGATGGAATTCAGACCCAGGTATGCGACTGCAGAGTCTGGACTCATCAACACTCATTTATCCTGCCTCTCAAAGTGTGGAAAGAGGGTAGTATTTGGAATTGAAGGACTCATATAGAAGTCCACCTTGTCATTTATTTTCAACAATGATCCTAGTCATCTAATAGGCATCTTAAAGAGAACTACAGATTTTCACCCCACCACTCACCCTCAAAGCATTCCTTATCCATGGAATACTCCACATTATGAACTCATTTGGTCTGGTAAAAAAAAAATGTGTAAGTCATCCTCGATTTCTCTTTTTCCTTCAAACCCCATAATCAATCATAACTTAAAAAAATCAACAGCACTTATTGAGTATAAGGAAGCTATTTTAACTTATTTACTCATCAAAACATTGCATTTAGGTAGGTTGCTATAATTATTCTCATTTAATGATGAGAAACCCAAGGCATAGAATGATTAAAAACCTTGTCCAGGGGCTGGGGATGTAGCCTAGTGATACAGCACTTGCCTAGAAAGCATGAGGCTCTGGGTTTGATCCTCCGCAACAAACATACACCAAATAAAGAAGTGACAAAGTGGGGATTGAAATCTGGGCAATCCAATCTATATAGCTCTATTATAGTATACTCTAGATCTCTCTAATGTCTTGCTAACTCATTAATAAGTTCCACTGTCTCTGCCCTCTAAAATACATCTTGAACATGCCACTTCTCTTCATCTCCACTGCTACTACCACCCTACTCAAAGTCACCTTGATCTTTTACTTGGTAAACTAATGGGTCTACCTACCTCAGCCTTAAATCCCACCCATTCATAGAAGTCCATTCTGCAAATAGCAATACGGTTACTTCTTTTAAAAGTATAAATCATATCATTTCACCAGCACCCAAACCATCCACCTGTCCACTCCTGCACACCCTGCAAAACCTCCAGTGGCTTCCTCTCACCCATGGAATAAGAACCAAACTGCTTACAATGGTCTGTAAGGCCATTTATGATCTTGCTCCAGCTTCCTTCTTTCTTTCTTTTCTTCGCCATGTTTCAGTCACAGTGGACTAAAACAACTGTGTTTTCATCATAGGATCTTTGTACTGCACTGTACTCCAGATTGATGAAGTGTCTTCTCATGATTCAGGTCTCAATCATCCCTTCCTCTAAGTTTTCAGTGAAAATCCCGCTACTGTGTCAAAGTTGCTCTCCCCAGGCATCTCCAGGCCCTTTCTGCTACTTTACCTTATTTTGTCTACCTCACAGTATCTGTTAGCTTCACAAATTATATTACATTGTCTATTTATTATGATTCATCCTCCAGAAAGTAACTCCTTAGGGCAGCGACCTTGATTTGCCTGTCTTCTGCCTGGCACATAGTAGGTATCAATATTATTTGGTGAATGACTGCCCAGACAAGTTTCTCAGTTCTGTTTGTCTGTAAAAAGGGAATAATAATATGTAGACTACCTACCACACATGGTGAGGATCAAACAAAAGAGAGCATGTGAAATGTTTACAAAGTCTGATCTGCTACACGAATGATATTTATAGTATTATTTGTTGTGTGACCCTCCATGTATCTTAATCTCAGTAAGTCTTGGTTTGCTAATTTGTAAATAGGGACTAATAAAAATACCTAACTCACAGAGTTATGATGATAACACAGAACACATGTAAACATTTAACACTGGAATATAAATGCTAGCCTTTTCATCAACTATAGTAACAACCATAACAGTGGTTTATGCAACAAGTTTCTTGTGAGGTGGTTTTCTACCTTGCAACTGCCTTTGTTCTTCTGTACTTTGTAGTCTGATTAATTTTCTTGAATCTGTGATTTGTATGAAGGAGGTGGTCAAAAATGTTTGTTGTATGGGGCTAGAACAGTGGCTCCGCTGTTCCAGTGCTTGCCTGGCATGCACAAGAACCCAGGTTCAAACCCCAGCACCACATACACAACTAAGTGTCAGAGAAACAAAGGCCAGAAGAAAAAATAAAGAAAAACATTTATTGAATGAATGAGGAGAATGATAGGTAAGTAAACAGATGTATCCGTATAATGTTTAATATGTCAGTTCTCTACTCCAAAACCAGCGTTTCCTAAAGAAAGCCCAAAGGACCTTTGTGACTTAGCTGCAACCTACTGTTCCCTGCCTGTCTCCTATCTATTTAAAAAGCCTCTGCTCAAGAAAACTGTTCCCTCATGACCATCTCAAGTTTTTGCCTGCTGTCCTTCATGTTTTGACTACCCCTACTGTTCCTGCCTGTCTATCCAGTTCCTGATTCACTCTTTCAAAGCAGTTACTTCTCCAAACATTCCCAAATATCATGGTGTTCAAAGACCTTCTGTCCCTTCTAGCAAGAGCAAGTACTACCTGCACCAGTCACCAGGCACAAATCTTCCCCTGAGCATACATGGCAAATATTTGCAAATATAAAACAAAGGGAAATAATCATAACTAAATTTACCCACTTTTATATATGCTATAAAAGAATATAACAAATCATGTTAATCACACTATTGAAGACCAACAACATGTAGTTGGAAATACTCTGGTTCAAATTGTTCATTTGTTTAATAAAGTCAGGTTGTATTTTAAATATTTCTCAGCAAAAGCACATAATAAATTCATCATATTAATTATTTTAAGTGTACAACAGAAGATGAATTTTCAAAGCATAACTTGTCCATAAGCTGGGCAGTGCCTGTATGAAAATTACAACTCACCTTGCTTAAAATTTAAAACTATGGTAATTAGGATATTACATGTACATCTGTCTGGATTCTAGTTTTTAAATTACTTAAATGAGGTCAAAGTAATTAGGCTAGGAGATTTGCACCTGGGAGCTATAAATAAAACAGTGTAACAGACTTTCAAAGAGTGTACGGAGAAACTTTAAAGTGAATGTGCCCTCAGATTTTTTTCTCCTTGTTCTTTTTTATTTATTTTTTGAACAGATAATTCATTCATAAGATGCAAAACTTATTAAAAAATTTTCAGTGAGGGCTGGAGTGGTGGCTCAGCAGTTTCAGTGCTTGCCTGGCAAGCACAAGGACCCGGGTTCAAATGCCAGCACCATGTACACAACTGAGTGTTGGAGCAACTAAGGCCATGTAAAAAACTAAATAAAGTTGTTTCTTTCTCTGTCTCTCTCACTGTCCCTCTCTTTTTGAAAAAAATTTTTTTTTCAGTGAATGTCTCTCTAACCTGGGTTGCTACCTCATCCATCCAGTTGCCCACCATCTAACAAGCAAGTAATTGCTATAATTATCCACCCCTCTTTCTAGAGTTTCCTCATACCTATAAAAAAAATGAGAATATATATTCCTACTTCTCACATTTCTCCACAAAATGTAGCACACTCTTAGTATTCTTCTCTACTAATCATAAATCAAGGTATATTTTTCATGTATTAGTACTTAGAACATGTCTCATATTCATTCTGGTTAATATTCCATTTTATAGATGTACCATATGAATTAATTTCATCTTTTTACATTTTTAATCATTTAAACTAGTCAACTTTTTGCATTGAAATCTCTGGAAATGGTTATGGTTATCCAATGGCACCAATAAACACCAGGTTTTGATTTTGCTTTTAAAAGTAGAACAAGTACTCAACCTAATCATTCAGAGGCACTACTACCAGAGCTCTTTAGTGATAGACCTAAGCTTGATTATAGTCATGTCCAGGTCTGAAGTGAATATGGCACATGTCATAGTATTTATTTCACAGTTTATCTGCTGCTGCTCCTGTGGTTTGTATTAGACAAGTTTCTCTAGAGAGAATCAATCCTATATTTAAACTTTATATATTATATATATATATATCCCCCCCCCCCAGGGCTGAGGACCAAACTCGGGGCCTTGCGTGTGCTAGGCAAGCACTCTGCCACTGAGCTAAATCCCCAACCCTGTACTTTTTATATTTTTAAATTTAGATATCTATTGTTGTTCTATTCATTCTATTCATTGGATGTGGCCCATGTACATTAGGGAGGACAATCTATTTTCCTCAGTATATTAATTTAAATGTTAATCACCTCCAGAAACACCTTTATAAAAACCACCAGAATAATGTTTAGCTAAATATCTCGGTAGTCCATGTTCCAGGCAATTAGACACATAAAATTAACAATCATGTGGTTATAGAAATGTGTTACAATGTGGTGAGGGCAGAATGGTGCAAAGTCCCAACAACAGTCTAGTCCATCTTCCTGCATTTGAGATCAGGTTTTAAGACAACTCAACTCTAAGTGTTGTCTACAAGGTGCCTATTTTCTTATCTGTTTTTTTTTTTTTTAAGAGAGAGAGAGGGACAGTGAAAGAGAGAGAGAGAGAGAATCAATTTTTAACTATTTTTCCAACTGGCCTTCATTTCTCTGAAATGACATGGTGCTGGGGTTTGAAAATTGGGTCCTCGCACATGCCAGCCAAGCACTGAGCCACTGTTCCAGCCCCTTCTTATCTGTTTTTTGATAGAATATAATCTTTTAGTTCTTGATGATTGAATTTAAAAATTGCTAACTCTTCTATTAATCACCTATACAGTATGGAAAGCTCATAATTCTTATCTTTGCAACACTGTACTGAGACTTGGTTTAATTAGTTTTATTTTTAATATGCTCTATGTTTTATAAAATAATCTACTGCTGGTTTATGTCAGCCTTTTACTGAAAGAAAGGCAAGGGAGGAGGAAGAGAAGGAAAGGAAAAAAGAAGCCACACCTCATCCAAGGCTGGTCTTGCCTCAAGGTCAGTGCATTTGAAACATTCCATGCCTCTATTTTGGGGCCTTACCAAATATTCATTTATGCTCATTAGCCTTCATCTGTAGGTGCTGCCAACATTCAGCATTTTTTCATTACACTCATTTTTCAGCAAAACCTCATTAGCTAGAGAAACCAGGCAGATGCTTTATACATCTCAATTCCAACTGGAGACACCACACCCACAGTATTTCTCCCACAGGATCCAAGTAACAGGTTATGTAGTTTGAACACAGGCACATCCTGAATGAAATGCAGTGGCATCCTGTTCTGACATGTCCAACCAAGCCAAAGCGGCAACATAGAGAAAATTAATAGGAAAGCAGAAGAAAGTAGAAATATGAGAGGAATAATAACATCAAGCATGGTTAAAAAGCTAAACTTGGCTCAAGAGCAGAGCTGGCCAGGGAGAAAACAGACCTTTAGGGTCTGTGTATTTATATATTGGATTAGTGATTATATAAGCTTTCTATTTGGGAGGAAAACAAATCAAATGTAAAAAGTATTCCTAGAACTTAGGCACAGTTTCAACTGCCCAAATGAATACATTAGGCAATGCTTTTTGACAGTTCTTTCAATGACTGCAATTATCTTGGAGAGAAAACTGAACTCTTTGTCACAAAGAATTGATTTGTAAAATGGTTTTTACCCCTTTCTAAGGACTTGCTGTAACTGGGTGCGCCTATATATTTATCTTAAAGAAATGACAATGCTAAAGGCCTTGCTTATTTCCTGGAAACAACAATAAAAATGACTATTTAGCCCCAATTGGAAGAACTCTGACCCGCGGTATTCATATATCTATAATCACAACTAAGGGTAAGAACAAATTATGAGAAATGAATAGAAACACAGTAGGAAAGATGAGGAGGAGCAGGAAGATAGGAGGTGCAGGAAGATGGGAGAAGTGTAGATTCCAAAAATCTAGTCATTGTACCCCTTAGGGTTTCTGTGTCACATAGAGAAATGGGCAGAATCATGGGTGAAAAAGCAGCAACTACAACAAATCAATGTGATTTCTAATTTTTTTTCTTTTGGGGCTTCTACTAATGGGACATCTGAGTTGGAAATGCAAGACAGAAGAGGCCATTTTATCATCTGGTAACGGATAATGGTGGACAATCGAAGAGGTGGGATAGGTATGTGAAAGTAACTATGCAGGACTCCACTTCAGCCAGAGCACCACAACTTTGAATTATTTTATATGCTGAAATTCTACCAAAGATTTTGTCTGAAAAATGGGTTTCCTTGATAAAATCACCAATCTACTTGACAGATGAGGAGACTGAGGTCTAGAGAGGGGAAAAGGTCCAAGTCTCACAATGTGTTGACAGCAGAACCAGAAGCAAAATCCAGCTTTCTGAACTGTCCTGGTCTAGAACTCTCTCTACTAAGTCAGACTGTTGTACCATACTGGCTGCACAGAAACCTTTCCAATTCTTTAGAGAACTGCATCAATCCACTTAGGAATGGAGATGAATATAAAGCACACATTTAGTTATTAGTGTGAAAGTCTAAGAACAGAGGCCCTGTTGGGGAAAGAATACAAAATCTGTTCTTTCTCTTTTGACACTAGATGCTCAATCCACTGGTACAAAAACAAAAACAAAAACAAAAACAAAAAAAGAAAAACAAAACAAAAATCTGGGATAGAAAGAGTAAAAGGGTCAACTTGTGACAAGATTTATAGCAGCTGGGTTAGACCAAACAACTAGAGACACATCCAGCAAGATTTCAAACAAGCCTTTAGCTACAGACAGCCATCTTCACTGGGTTCAGGCTAACTGGCTCTAGTGTATGGATCCTCTCCTCACAGGTGCCTGACTGTGGGAGAGACACTAGACCATTACTCTTAGCAAGTGAACCTAAGGATTTCCTATAGTAGTAAGTTCACAATTCAACAGTTCTGTGTATTGGAAATGTTCTCTCCTTTGAGGGTTTGTACATTTGTTCATATACCCAGACACCATGTGTGAAGTACTAGGTATGGCAGACAGATAAATGGGAACTTAAATCTATTCAAAAATCTATCATATAACAGAGATGACAACTATATATGGAATTCAATAAGATTAAATATCATGATCCTACTGATACTCTGAGGGTAAGGAAGGAGCATCCAATTAATAGTCAAGGAAATGAGGAGGACTCTATGCAAGAAGTATCTGAGCTGATTTTTTAAGGGTTAAAAACTTGCTATTTTTAAGGAAAGAAAATAAATGAACGACATAAAGAGAGGAGAGCAGTAGCTCAACAGTAACAGGTTTATTCAGGAGAAATCTGTGGAGGGGGGGCCCCAGTGGAGCCTGGGACCCACCTGCTGCTTACAGCCTAGGGTAAAGAGGGAAGGAAGGGGAGGGAGGGGTTACAGCAGGGACTCTGTCTCAAAAAAAAAAGGAGGTGGGGGGAGCTGGGAATGTAGCTCAGAGGTAGAATGATCCTAGGTTCAATCTCCAGTACCACAAGAGGGGTGAAGAGGGGGTGGGGTGGGAAAGAAAGACATGAAGGAGAGATAAAAAAGACCCAAAAGATCCCTAGAGGCAACATTTTTTTTTAATCTAAATAGAATGAAGGAGATATTAAAAGAGGTTTCAGTGACTGGAGCAGTGGCTTGGCAGTTCTGGTGCTTGCCCAGCATGTGTTGAGTACACGAGTTCAAACCCCAGCACCATGTACACAACAAAGTCTTGCAGCAACAAAAGCTATGAAAAACTAAATAAAAAATTGTTTCTCTCTTTCTCTCTCTCTCACTGCCCCTCTCTCTCTCTCTTTTTTTTTTTTTTAAAAAAAGGGAGGGTTTCAAACAAGAAAAAGACTCAATGTAATTTACATCTTTTAGAACAATAACAAACACATACATGATACTTGCTATGGTCCAGGCTCTGCTCAAGTACTTTATATATATTAACTATGCTATGATAACTCTTGTTGTTCCATATATGCTTACAGAGGGCACAGTGGACCACAGAGATTATTAGCTACAGCCTTAGGCTGAGAGAGGATGTGAGTTGGACTACAGTGATGGGAGTGAAAATGGAGTAAGGCAGTGAGGAATCAAAGATTACTTGTATGCTTTTAACAGAGTTTAAAGGGAGAGGTTATGTTCAATAATGTTCAATGTCTTTGAGGTTAAAAAGACTAAAATTGGAAAGAGATCACTGGATTTATCAATTAGGAAGTCATTAATAACCTTTTGCACATGGTTTTAGGAGAGTGATGGTATGAGCAGTCAGACTGCACTGCAAGAAGTGATTGAAAGATGAGCAAATGGAGGCCCTATATTTTTCATGACATCTAAAAGAGACGGAGAGAAGGGAAGCAAGAAGAGGCCTTCTAGAGAAGAAAAGTGTTTAGGAACTTTTTGATTTTTAGGGCAAGGGACACTCAACCACATCTATAGATTCTGGGAAATAAGTAAGTAGAAAGAGAGGTTGAAATATAGAAGAAAGAATGAATATTAATATGGAATAGCATAAAGGCAGAGGGAAAAAAGTTGGGTGAGTTAATGCATAAAAAATTTATTTTCTTCTTAACCTTCTGAGATTCAGAAGAATAAACCCAGTTACAATTGGAGGGAAGGAAATCATCATGTACTAGAATCCCCATTAGTACAGTTTTAATTTTATTTTCATAAATTCTCTTAAGAACTCTAAGCTGTATTGCCTACTTCTAATAAATTTGATTTAATAAGTATAAGGAATGACTCATGCTATGCTATATAGGATTATTCTTACTTCATTGCCACATTTAACTCATAGTCTTGGGTTGAATTTATATTTCTTCAACCTCTGATTAATGATATGATTAGAAAAGTCATAATCAGTGCCCAAATATCTGACCATGCCACAGCATGCCTTTCAATTCATATTCATGTGGAATCCAGATTTACAAACTTTAGTTTCCCATGATAGAAGATGTTTTAAGTAAGGCTAGGGAAGCAATATGATACTCACACAGAAATAATAAAATAAAATAGGCTCAAATATCATGAAATTAAATTATGAAAATCATTAATGAAATTTTATAAAATTATAATCACATGTATTATATGAAATATGTGGCTTTCTAGCTTATGAAAAGAATTTTTAAAAGGTATGTTTCTTAGACATTATATTCTAATATTCCTAGTTCAATGTCATTTTTAGGAAGTAGAATACAACAGAATATATGAGAAAAGGCAAAAGACAAGGGCTGGAGAGGTGCCTCAATAGTAGACACTTGCCTGGCATGCGTGAGGACCTGGGTTTGATCCCCAGCATCACATACACAACTAAGTGGAGGAAAAATAAAAACCACATGAAAAAAAAAAAAAACAACTTTCACTCTCTTTCTCTTTTTTCAAAAAAAAAAAAGGCAATAGACAATTAAGTTGTATCTATACCAAATACAAATTATTGATATAAAGAACTAATATTTTACTGGAACTAAATTTAAAAAATGTCTGCCCAAATTAAAACAATGGCTTGTATGTATACAAGGACAGCCAATTAGAGATATGTGAATAGATAAAAGTGATGTTACAGGTCAAGTATTGAACATTTAATTTTTCCTCAGTTGATTATAATCTAAAAATTACATAATCTAATGGCTCTCTAAGGAAGCTATAAATTCCCTCATATCCTTCAAAATTCTTCACAAATTCAAACCTTAACTTGTCGTGTACAAAACAGACCAACTATAATGTTTAATCCATGGAAATTATAAAAGAGTATACAAGAAGCAACATGTACATTATCAGTAAGTTCAAACTTCTTGAGTACTCAGAAAACGAAACTAATTGGGAAATTTTCCAGCTTATGAAAAAGACATAGGAATGAAAGAAAGTGCATAGTGGTTTTATGTTAGTTGATAAATGAATTTTTGACAGCCTGGGTAGAGAAGCACTGTGTCAGTTGGTATGGTAGAAGCAGTAGTGTAAAACATGCTACTTATGACTCATCTAGTTTGGTGGTAACTAAGGAATTATAGGAACACAGGAAAATGGCATCAATAACGCAAGCCCCAATAGTAAATGTATACTTTTCACTACCACTGTTTATCACCATGGATCACTTGGCTACACAAAGTTCACCTGGGCTCCAGACTTGGATCTGCACCTGCGTGACCCTGGACATGTCATTTCTTTTTGAATTTCAGTTTTCTACTCTATGAAATGAGGGAAATTTAAAAAGATGGTTTTAATAATCATAATATTAGGGGCTGGCATGGTGGCTCAGTGGCATGTGTGAGGAAGCAGGTTTGAACCTCAGCACCAGATACACAATGAAGTGTTGGAGCAACAAAAACCACATGAAAAACTAAGTAAAATTGATTCTATCTTTCTCTCACTCACTGTCCCTCACTCTTTTAAATGAGAGACCAACAAGTATATATGCTTTCAGCGCAGATCCATATAAATATGTACTAAATCATGTAAATGTATACTGACTTTTCTCCTAAATTTGGAACTTTAGAGCTTAGAAAATAAGCTCTTACGACTAAAAAGCATTCCTTTCATATTGGCCTTTTCTCCAAAGACTGTCAAAGCAGATCAATCCATTTTAATTGGCATATCAAACATGCTAGCCTATTTCTTAGATTCAAAGCTTGGGCATCAATTAATTTGAAATGGAAATTCTCTCAAGGGTGCATCAACACACATGATCTGCTCTATCATGGTAATTATGAAATTAATGTAAAATATTGCCTCAAGGAACTGATCAGAAATACTCATATTCCATTCACCAAGATGATGGCAAAAACACCTAGAACTCTTCAAGGACCTAATAAGAGAAAAATTACTCAGAGAAATAGGGACTCATAAAAGCCCAAACCTTTGCTTTCAAACACAGCAATTCCATAAAATATGGATCACTAAATTAAGTAGCATTAGAACGGCATTAACTGATAGGTTTTCCTTCAAAGATTAATCAATATTTAATAACTTTAACAACTGTGAATAGATTCAAAATAAGAAAAAAGGCAACTAAGTAAGTTCCAGGTTAATAAATTTATTCATATTTATGAATATGTTTTTTCCCTCAGAAAAAAATGCAAGGAATATAGATTCAACAAACAATACTAGACTATAATATCTCTGTACGTTTTTATTCTGGATCTTACTTGAATCTATTTTTTCCCTTTTGACATTTTGCCATAACTAAGTCTTCATTCTGTAGATTAAATATTTCATTATTTATCATGCCCATTACTAGAACTTTTAATTTTAATAAGTTCAGTGGGTTAATTAGAATGATGTTATTAAATGTGTTTAAGCTCTTTTTTAACTCTCAACTCAACTTTTCTCAGTTCTGGATTTTGTGATCAAGGCATTTAACTTTAATTGGCTCTGGTATAAATATCACTTGATAAGAGAATCTCATTTCCTTTAAAGACTTCAGGCAATATTACCTGAGAACAACTTCTGTGTAGCTGTGGCATATTCAGGCTGGGCTTTCTGAACAATTTTTGATCCTTGACCATTTTATTCTGTTTTATTATGAAAATCCTAAGAATTTCTGTTCAGTATTCAACTTCATTCCCATACTTATAAATAAATTTGGCTTTCTGGTACCACACAAAAACTTTCTTTTTTTGCCAGACTAGTGAAGCTTATTTTTGTTTTTTTAAATCCTTTAAGTAAAAATTATATCTCAAATAGCTTAAACTATTTGAAAGCATTAGGATAAACTGAACCAAACAAAACTGAGAAACATGCAAAACTTCCCTAAATCACCTAAGATTAATATACATTTAAAAACTGAATAATTTAAAATAAAAAATAAAGAGGAAGAGCTAAAAGTTCTTATTGTAGGAATGCTACATAATGTATCTACTAAATTTGGAGGGGCAAATAATGTTTCTTGGATGGCAGTAAACTCAACTTCTAAACAGATGGTCTTCTACCATCTGATTGCTCTTCAACTCCCCACAATCTGGCTTCTGGGCACAGCATTCCACAAAAACTACTCAAAGGTTAACAATAACCTAGATCATGGAAACCAGCAACAAAGGTACTAATAGGGGATTTATGAATCAAATCTAGCCAATAATTTTATAGATTAGTGAACTACACACCAGTGATGCCAGGACACCTTCCCCCAATTGCACTGACAGTGAACCACGCAAGGTCTAATGATCAGAATCTGGATTTTAGCTAGTGTTTTGCACCTCCTCCCAGACAGCTAGGTAGTCAGCCCCTCTGAACCAGTGTCAAAGTAAAATTCTCCAATTTTCATATCTATAACATTGTTTTGACCTTCTTTCTAAATTCCTTTGTCTTGCCCTTTCCAAAACATACCTTACTCCACCATCTGCATTACCCTAGCAAAGAATTAAGTCTGCAGCCTGGCCTTCCATGAACTACTTGCTTCCACAGATTCAGCTATCACCATGAGCTATGATCAATAGCAACATCATCTTGTATTTTGTTTTCACACCTACTGGCACCTCATTTAACTACTATGTCTGCACTGAAACTATTAAAATACAAATAATAATAATAGGTGACATTTATTGAGGGTTGAAGTATAAGCCAGGAACTTCCTAAGCTCTTTTATTAACTCATTTAATTTTGACAACAATTTTATGAGACACTGAGTTAGAAAAAAAAGAAAGAATATTCCTGTTAAAATATATAATAAACAAGTATAAATTCCTGAGCTGGACAAAAGAACCTAAGACTGAAGAACCAAAACATCAGTATGAACTAAACAGTCCATAAATTACTTTGTAACTTTTTAGTCCCTGTAAGTTTTTGTTTGTTTTTATCGTTCTTTTGAATGCAGCAAAACAGGAAAAAGTCCTCAGTAGAAAGAGACCATTAACCTTGTGAGTCTAGCCGTTAACATTTGATTGGATCATGAACTTTTATACACCCAAATGATGGCCAGAGACATTGATGTATCCTGAAACCTACAAACCAGACCAGATCACCTAAGGGAGAAACAGACATGCTTAACATTTCCTAGCCATGAGAGAAGTCCAGGCTCTTTTGATCATACATATTCTACCTAAGCGTGTACCCTAATAAAAACCCAAGCACTGGCATCCTGTCCCATTCTTGAGATTTCCCACACACTACTCTGAAAGTGTGTATGTCTTTTGCTTTTTAATAAAAGCTCTCCCTCTCTATGCTAAAATCTGACACATCTTTAAATTGTTTTTTGCAATGGAGTTGGAAGGTCCAAGTAGAGGTATTGTCAGACCCTTTCATGACACTACTATTCTGATTTTACATGTGAGGAAATTAAGGCACACAAAGGTTGATCAATTTGTTCAAATTGATTCAGAAGTGTACAGTGTGCCTCCAGAGGCTGTATTCATGCCATTTTGATAGGAAGAATACCCAAAAATGTGAAAGTTCTCCTATTTATAGTCTTAAATACTAAAACAACTTTTTTGGGGGGGCACTGATGATCAAACCCAAGGATGCTTAACCACTGAGCAACATCTCTAGCCCTTTTTCTAAAAGTTTTGTTACTTTGGGAGACAGAGTCTAGCCAAGCTGCTTATGGCCTAAGTATTTGAGGTCGACCTTGAACCTCCAATCCTCCTGCCTCAGCCTCCTGAGTTGCTGGGGTTATAGGCATGTGCCCCTGTGCTGGGTAAAACATTTTTATATCAGTACTTTTTCTGTGATTTGTTCTTTGATTCAAAATGGCTTATTTATGCAAAAATTCTCTTGTATTTATCATCTATTTCAAGAAAAAATTTTCTTCTTAAACTGATTTATAAACAGAAAAAATAAGGAAAAAATCCTGCCTAATAAATACAGTAGTCTCAGAGTCCCACAAACATTTAAAAAGGTACTAACATGTATTTTTATATCTAACTAGGAATCTTCTGCATTCTAATGAGAGTAATACTTCAAAGTAAAGTCATTTGCTGAACTCCAGAAACCCACCCTCCAATTAATATAGATGTCCTCCATAGGGTCACCTCATCTCCAGTGTCAATATATCAGTGAAATATACATGGTCAATTGCTTACAATTTCTGCTGCAATCAGACCTCTTTCAAGTATGAAAGAGCAGCAAAGGCTAGAAGCACTTTTCAAGTGACCATTATCTCATATTAACATGGTAGAGGTGTTGTACTATCCACAATGCAGGTCTCTTTCACAGATAATCCACGGACACTTAGCACGAGAGTTGCCTAGGCAACAGAAAATGTTGGGGCCCCTATAAGGAATAAGTTGGGGTGAATACAGGAAAGGAGAAAAAACTTAAAAGAAGCTTCTAGACTCCTGAAAGGGGTTTCCTTTGATGAGGAAGAAGGAAATCCCTAATAAAATTACCAATTATTGTATCTGTGGATTTATCCTCATTCTTGCACAGCAGGTAAAAGGACAGATGGAAATAATTAGACCCTTTCAACATGATAAATGCCATATATAATGAATCACAGCATATATTTTGTACTAATGTGAAAACATCTTTGCATTTAATTTTCCAGATCACTTCCAGAGGTCTCTCAGTGTCCTAAGGCACAGGTGAAACTATTTTCCTCTGATGTGATATTGAACCAGTGTGTTCAGCAAATAAGCCATTTCTTTTGTTAACTCCTTCATAGCCTTATGAAAATTACTGCCTTCGAATGCTTGACATGCTTTCCCTACTTTGCCTCCTGATAACTGTGTGATCTTGGAGAAATTGCTAAGCCTCTCTGAGACTCACAGTATCTATCTATAGAATGGGTATAGTAATATTTAAAAAAAGTGTTAAAATCAAATATAATGCATATAAAATGTCATGCACAATATCTATAAACAGTAGGAGCACAATTATAATTATTCTTATATCTCTCACTTCCATTCTAATGCCCTGTCAAATATCAAACCACATGAAGAGAAGACAAAGAAAAAGGCATACCTCTACTCTGAGGACTTCTGGGAGTCAGGCATGCAAACCAACTACACCAGCATGACAAGTATTATAACAGGTGGTATGCAAAGGGTTTTGAAAAAGAAGGTTTAATGGTACAACTTCCAAACCCACATGACTTGATTTCAGGAAATAATTTGTAGGATGGGATAACACGGCCTTTTTGTGTTTTTCCAAAATCAAAGGTGACATAGAAAAATAGGGTAGAGAAGCAGACATTGTTACCTTACTTATAAGATAAAGGACAGACCAATTAACAGGGTAAATCATCTTTGTTCAAATATTACTTAACCAGATGATGAGAAATTATAGTTACTTACTTGGTTTGCAAATATGGTGGGAAGGGGATGGCATCACAACTATATATGATACCTACTCTGCTCAACTAAGAGTTAGGTTTGTTGACCAAGATCTGAAGAAGTAGTATAGTAGTAACTTCTCAACGGAGTTACAGTTGACCAAACTGCCTATAGAAACAGCTTTGTCCTACTGAGTCTACCAAGGTTCTACTTCACAACCAGAGCAGGAAGCCCCAGCAAGTTGTCAGGACCCCTCTGTACTCTACAACTCAGGTACCTGAGGGGCAGTCCAAATCACCTTCAGTGGCTTTGAAGCAATGACAAGTCTACTTAACCCCTACTCCACACTGGGGCACCGGAAAGTGGGGCAGATTCACCTGCACTGCACAAGCCTGGTGTCTCTTGGCCCACTGCCCATTGCTTTAAGGAGAGTCATGCCAGTGAGGAATGGTCCATCACCTATAGTGCAAGTCAAATTTGAGTTGACAGAGAATTTCTTATCTGAAATTATGGAGACAACAGAAACTGGCACAATATATCTTAGTGCTATAAGCTAACAAGTTTCAACCAGGAATCCTAAATATATCCAAAGAAACTACCCTTTAGGATGGAGACAACACAAAGACATTCTCAGACAAAGGAAAACTAAGAAATTTGTTGCTGGCAGACTCACCCATAAATAATGTGTAAAAGAAGCTCTCCAAACAAAAAATAACAGAAGGCAGCTGATATATGCAAAAAGGAAAGAATAATGGAATGGTAAAAATCAAGGTAACCATAATAGACAATCTCTTACCTCAACAAATTTAATGAAATTTTATAGCTGAATGCAAAATATTTTTTACCCTCCCCAAATGATATATAGGGTTGAAACAAAAATTTTCACACAATTTCATGTGCTTGCTGTTCAATGAACATAGAGGAAACAGCTAAATGTTCATAGTATCCACAGGATATACCTGTTCTTCTGGAAGTTTTTCTTTTTTTCTTTCTTTCTTTTTTTTTTTTTAGTAGGGTTCCTGGCTGACAGTTGTTTTCTTTCATTTTCATTCATTCAACACAGTCTTACAATTAGGAGGGAATAGTTGCCACAGAATCATGAACACATGCATAATGACAGAGCAAACGGAGGCTGATGCCATTCCATAGTCTCCCCCTTTTAGTTTCCCCCTAATCCCATGTTTCCCCCTACTTTACCCCCATGTTAGTTGGGCTTCTTATGGAAGTCAAAGGTTCCCCACTGGGTTGACAAACCCCCTAGTCCCACCCTCCAGCTGCCTTGATGACCCTCCTGTTCTCTCTCCCCCCTGCTCCCTTCCCTTCATCCCCCAGCATCATAGGCAAGGTTCCCCTTGCTCATGTAATAATTCACCCATGTTGAGGTTATTATTAGCTTAGCCAACTTTCAACCTGTTTCCGGTTGTATTCTAGCTTCCACATATGAGAGAAAACATTCGACCCTGGAGTCTCTTAGTTTGGGATATTTCACTCAGCATAATTTTTTCCATCTCCATCCATTTGGTTGTAAATGCCATGATACTGTTCTCTCTGATAGCAAAGTACAATTCCATTGTATATATGTACCACAGTTTTTGAATCCACTCATCCAATGAGGGGCACCTGGGTTGTTTCCATAGTTTAGCTATAGTAAATTGAGCTGCTAAAAACATTGATGAAGCTATATCTCTGTAATACGCTGATTTTAGAACTTTGGGGAAAATATCCAGGAGTAGGATAGCTGGGTCATAAGGTGGTTCCAGCCTCAGTTTTTTGAGGAGTCTTTACACTGCTTTCCAGAGTGGCTGTACAAGCTTGCAGTCCTACCAACAGTATGACAGTGTTCCTCTCTTCCCACAACCCTTCCAGAATCTGTCATTGTTTGTATTCTTCATTTTTGCCACTGATAGGAGTGAGGTGGAATCTCAGTGAAGTTCTGATTTGCATTTCTCTAATTGCTAGTAAAGTAGAGCATTTTCTCAATATTTATGGGCTTTTTGGACTTCCTCCATTGAGAAATTTCTATTTAGCTCACTAGCCCATTTATTGATTGGAATGTTTGTGGTTTTGGTGTTCAGTTTTTTGAGTTCTTTGTATATCTGGTTATTAACCCTCTGTCTGAGGTGTAGCAGGCAAAGATTTTCTCCTATTCTATAGGTTCTCTCTTAACACTCTTGACTAATTCTTTAGCTATGCAGAAGCAGTTGTTTTCTTTCAGCCACTTCCTGCAGCCTTCATAATTTCAGATGAGAAATTCCATGTCAATACAAACTATGATACAACTGTGCCATGCTGTATTAACTACAGATACAAATAATAACTTGTATGAATCTTTTGGAAATTATATTGAGCGAAAAAAGCTAATCACAAAAGGTTAGGTATAGTTCCACTCATAACATTCTTGAAATGACAAAATTATATGTAGTTTCCAGGGCTAAAGGACTGAGGTGAAAGGGGGGAGGTGTGGTTATAACAAGGTAAGGATGACTTATGGTAATAGGGTGATAGTACAGGTAAGTAACTTGACTGTGGGAACAAAGCTACATGAGATGAAAATACATAGCTACACATACAACTGTGTCTGTAAAATCTAACTAGGCCTGTAGATTATACCAATGTTACCTTTTTGTTTTCCATAGTGTACTATATATTGTTAACATCATGGGAGGCTGAGTGAAGCATTCACAGGTGCTTCTAACACATTCCTTTGCAATTTCTTGTGGGTATGTACTTCTTTCAAAACGAAAAATTAAAATATTTTTTGTTCAACTGAAATCTCAAAACATTTTTTGACTCCTTGCCTTTTAAATAGTTATGACAACAAATAATTTTAAATAAAACCCCAGGAAGCCATGACAAGAATAATCAGAGACTAAAAATGAAGTAATAGAAATTAAAATGACTTAAAATTCAATAAAAGAGCTTGAACAAAAAATTAAAATAGATTCTCTGAATGTTATTATTTGTAATAATACCATATTACAGTAAAAATGATTCTATAGCAATATGGATAAAATTATAATTTAATTAAAATATAATTATAGAAAAATATTCAAGAAATAAAAAATATTTGAGGAAGTGTAAGAGATTTGTAGGATAAGAGTGTTTTTTTTTTTTTTTTAACAAATCTGAGGCTTTGGGCCACAATATAAGTTTTCCCAGATAGTTTGTGCTAAAAATGTGATTTATGGTAAGCACCTGGTTTTCCTCTGAGGAGAAGGTGCATAAATAACTGAGGTCACTCATATAGGTAATGCATGCCTGCCTGACTGACCCTTAATAAAAACCATGGACAGGGCTGCAGTGGTGGCTCAGGGGTTGCAGCACTTGCCTGGCACGCGTGAGGACCCAGGTTCACATCCCAGCACCACATGGGCAGCTAGGTGTCAGAGTGACAAAAACCAGATGAGAAACTAAATAAAATTAATTCTCTTTCTCTCTCTCACTGTCCCTCTCTCTCTCAAAAAATGAAATAAAATAAATAAACAAACAAAAACCCATGGACAACCAAGCTTGAGCAAGCTTTTTTGCTTTATAACACTTTGCAAGTATTGTCACATATCATTGCTGGGGTAACTAAATACATCTCATGTATCTGTACTGGAGAAAGACTCTTGGAAGTCTGTGCTTAGTTTTCACAGCACTTGTCCAATGTGCCTTTTCTCTTTGCTGATTTTAATCTGTATCCTTTCATTTCAATAATCCCTACATATAAGTATAACATCTTCTAAGTTCTGTGAGCCCTGTAGTGAATCCTCAAGGTCAAGGGGCCTCCTGAAATACCTCTATTTGAAGGCAAGGATTTTTTAATTTTCAGGAATTATCTAGATTTTTACTACTCTTTACTTACTTTCCTGTTTGGGAGAGTTTAAAGTACTTGGTCAACCCCACAGATCTGTTAATCACAAAAATCTGACCTGGCCAGTCATGATGCAGTGACTACTAAAACAAACATTTCAAACAGAGCTGCATATTTGGGGATATGTGTGACCCCTGTATTTCATCAGTCTACTTCATCCAGACCCAGTTAATGGACATGGGCATGCCCAAGTTGTCTACAGCTTGAAATGGCTAAGAAAATGGTAAGGAAATCTCATCATTTATACATCACCACAACTAAGCTGCCAACAGAGAAGCAGAACGGCAGTTTCCAACACTTTTCTATTGCACATCTTTCCATCACTTCCATCTCAGAAACTATGCAATGTTACACAGATATAATCTGCCACATGGGTGCAGGAGAGGAGCCCTAGTTCATATCCTTAGAGTACTTCTCTTAGTGAGGATGTGGCTCCAACTGAAAGGCCTGCCATAGATATGTTTATATTGTTTTTATTTTTTTAGGAAGAGAGAGAGAGAGAATGAACTTTATTTATTCTTTCTTTCATCTGGGTCTTGTTTTTCTGAAAGTTAGGTGCTGGGGTTTGTACCTGGGTCCTTGTGCATGTCAGGCAAGTACTGTAACCACTGAGTCACTGCTTCAGTCCAAGCCATTGCTCCAGCCTGCCATACATATTTTAGTAGCAACATTAGAAATAACTTCAATATAAAAAAACAATTAGAGTGATTATAAAATTCACTCATGTTTACATGTACTCTAATAAGCATTCTTGAGTTGTAGGTAAACTGTATGCTAAAAGTTACACATAGCTAACAACCTGCCTTATGTGTGTCAAGCATGAAATAACTGTTTACATTCATGAGTTTGTTAGCTATGCACTCACAAAATGGTTTTTTGTACCCTGGTTCCTGCTGTCATACCTTAAGCCTATGATCTATTACTTTAATTCCTAAGAAAAGGCTTTGAGGTTTCATCACCCTAGACAAAAGGGGTCAAACGTGTGAAATCTAAGGTAAATAATATATACTAGTCTCAAAATAGCTCAGAGTCACAGCACTGGCTAATATGAAATTAAAATTTATTCCCTGTTTTACCATTTCTTAAAGAAGACTGAATATCTCAAATTTGTACAGATTGTACTTTTGTACTACACAGTATACTAGCCTCCAAAAAAGGTCAAATTCCCACTGTATAGGCGCTAACAGGTCAGCGAAAACTTTTCTGTCACATATTAACACAAAGATATTATCTTGTTAAGCAAATATTAACACTTTATTTGTAAGTCTCAAATAGCTTCTCATCTATTAACCACATAAGGTAATCCATATTTTGCTGAAAACCAGCAAGAGTCAAAGATAGTACAATAGAACTTAATGGAGTTGTTTCCTCTTTCTCTGGTTAAAACAAACATTTGCTGTGTGTGTGTGTGTTCATGCTCACACATGCATTTGTGTTATGTATGTGTGTTATGTATTTGTACATTTTTTAAAATAAGTAAGTATATCAATTTGTAAGCTTAGCTTCTGTAAGTGCTGATGCTACTCTTATTAAATGCATGTTAACTGCTTGGAATCCCAGGCACACATTCAGGTTCATTTCCTTTCTCCTCAGGCAGTTTCCACAATCCACAACATTTTCATTTTAACAGCCCTCATTACTGGTATCATTTAATACTTGAGGGTTTGCTCAAGTCAACATCAATCTTGCTGATCCTGCAAACACTTATTTTGTTGACACAACACAGTCTAAATCCATAGCTATTAAATGTAAAAACTTAAAAACTATTCCTTCCCCTAACATGCCACCAAGTGCTAAAAACAGCTCTATCATCTACTCAATCCTGTCACAGAGACACAGCATAGAAGAGACCTTAAAACACAGGGCCTTTCATGAGATCCCATTCCCTTCCATGATACCACCTGTTCTTATGACACCCATACATACTGCATCTTCTCAAATATATTTCACACCTTATACTCCATTATTCTGAAGATGGAAACGTTTACCTGAAAGACACCTTGTTGGACATATCTGACTCCTACATCCTCATTAATAAACAGTCCTTTGCTACTAATAAATCTTAACTAACCAGAAAAGGGAGAAGCTCATCCTTTAGAAGAAAAAAGAAAAACCCATTCAGAATAAAATTTCCTCTTTAATGAAGCTTTAACTGTCTTTGCATGACTCTAAATTAAGAAGTACAATATATCTTTACCTGATTGGAGTACCTCATGCTCACATTACGCTGATTCTGTAGTGGGACATAACGCTGGACAGGATCAATGTCTTTAGGACTGATTAATTCATCAGCTGAAAAAAGAAGGAAAGTACCATAATCAAAAACATATTTACACAATACTATAAACCAAAAAGAGATCGCTACAAACCGTTTCACTCAAGAGAAAAATATCCATTTTTCTCAAGGCACATGGAACATCTTCTAGGATACAACATAGGCTAAATCATGAAATAAGTCTCAATAAATATAATTGAAATAATAAAAAGTGTATTCTGTCATTACAATGAAATGAAACAAGAAATCAATAACAAAGAAATTTTAGAAACTCAAAAATGTGTGCAATATAACATTTCTAAACAATCAATGAGGTAAATAAGAAATAAAAAAGGAAATGAGAAAATACTTTGAGGGCTGGAGAAAAGCCCAGTGGCATAATGCTTGCCTAGGATGTGTGCAGTCCTGGATTTCATCTCCAGCACTACAAAAAAGGAAAACAAAAAAGAAAAAAACTTTCTAGTGTAATTTTGATTAGATGAATGGAAAGGAACACACAATATATGAAAATTTGGGGATGTAGATAAAGCAATGCTCATTTGGGAAATTTATACCTACAAATTCCCATATTAAATAAAAGAAAAATTTCAAATCAATAGTCTATTTTTCTACCTTAAAACAGAGAGAAAAATGAGAAAGCAAAAGCAGAGGAAAGAAAAATAATAGAGTATAGAAAAATAACAGAGATTATTAATGAAATTAAAAGTAGGTTCTTGTAAAGCCCAGGAAAACTGACCAGTCTTTTAGGTAGACTGACCAACACAAACAAGAAGGGGGATCCCTTATGAATACAGACACAGAAATTCTGAATATAATACTAGTAACCAAATCTGATAACACAGAAAAAAACATAGATGTAGAAAAATATTTGATAGATATTTTCATGATAAGAGCCATTCAATAAACTAGTGATAGTCCCCTCAAATGATTGATAATGCAAGAATGTTTAGGGCTGAAATAATCAGATAATGGGAGTTTAATCTAATCTCTGGATTCCTTTGATGCATTAATTTGAAGACTACAGTACTGGGTGGTAACTGTTAGGTAGGAAGGGTGTGGCTGGAGAAAGTAGATCACAGTGGGTGTGTCCTTGGAGATTATATATTTTGTCCTTGGTTCATTGATCAGTCTGTCTGCTTCCTAGTCGCCCAGAGCTGAGCAGCTTTCCTCTGTCACACCATTCCACCATGATACTCTGCCTTACTTCAGGGGCAGTGCAAGGGAGTTGGTCAACCATGGACTAAAACCTCTCAAACTGGGAGCCCAAAATAAACTTGTCCTCCTCTATGTTTTTCTTGTCAGGTATTTTAGTTACAGCAATAAAAAGCTAAGACAGGATAGAAAGGAACATCCTCAACCTGATAAAAAGCGTATGAAAAACCTACAGCTAACATCATGCTCGATGGTGAAAGAATGACTACTATTCCCCAATGATCAGGAACAGAAAAAGATGTCCATTTCTATTCTACATTGTAGTAGGGGTTCCAATCAGGAAAACTGGGAAAGAAAAAGCAATAAAAGGCACTCAGATGGGACAGTAGTTAAGACAGCACACTACTGGACAAGGATAGCCATATGGATCAATGAAATAGAACTGAGAGTCCGAAAATAAACTGCTACATTTATGGTTAACTGATTTGTACAAGGGTGCCAAAACAAACCAATGAGTAAAAGAATATATATATACACATATTTTTCTTGACAAACAGTGCCAGGACAATTGAATATCCTAAGGCAAAAGAATAAAGGTAAACCTCTTTCTCCCATTAGGATAGTTATGATAATAATAATTTTGAAAAATAACAAATAAAAACAAGTGTTAGGGAGGATGTTGAGTATTTGGAACCCTCATATATGTTGCTGGTGGGAAAGCAAAATGATGTAGCTGCTTTGAAAAACAGTATGGAAATAGCTTAAAATGTTAAACATAAGAGTTAGCATATGACCTAGCAAATCCTTCACTAGGTCTTTACCCAAGAAAAATGAAAAACATGTCAAATAATAATTCATACATGAAAGTTCACAGCAGTATTATTCTTAATAGCCAAAATGGCAACAACCCAAATTGTCCATTCTGATGAACACAAAAGGAGGTATATGCACATAATGAAATGTTATCATACCACAAAAAAAAAAAAAACAAAGAAATGCTGATTCAGGCAACAACATGAAGAAACCTTGAAAACACAATGCCAAGTGAGAGAATCAAGACATAAAAGACCACACATTATATGATTTAGGATACATGGCAGGTTCAGGATTGGGAACAGAAAGTAAATTACGGATTGTCTGGTATTGGGGGCACTAGGAAAAGTAGTTAGAGGGAAATGAGAAATGACCACTACAGGGTAGGAAGTTCTTTTGAAGTGTGATGAAAACATTTTGAAATTGTAGTCATGGCTCCACAACTCTCTGCAAATACACTAAAAAGAACTGAATTGCTAACTTTAATGAGTTATAGCTCAATAAAGCTGTTTTAAAAATAATGCACTTGTATTGTCAAGGAAAGAAATGATTTTGTTAGGAGACATGGTTATTGATATTAAATTGTAAAAGAGATTTCAGAGATGGGCATTTTTTTATGGGACACTGACCTGCATGCAGGTAATGTCCTTAACAGCTGTCATACTGTAAACAAAGAAACTCCTTTTCATATGATAGTTCCCTATTGCAACTTTGGATAAAAATCCAAGGATATAACAAAGAATGCAATTTAGAATTGGAAGAAAGGAGGTTGTTGAAGGCCCTAAGTCATCTCTTCTTTGTTGACTTCTCTAACACGCCTGAGGGATGTCCATCACCACCTAAGGCTCCCTGTTAGCTTGGTTTTTGTACAGTCCTGGAGAGGACTAAGCACAGGAAGAGATGACTATGGGAAAAGCTCCCCAGAAATAATTCTGCATAAATTCCTTGGAGTGCTAGTTGGCAGTATCTATGCAAATTTACAGCAAGCAGACTCTCCAAATCACAATTTCACATCTATAAAGTTATCTTAGTTATGCTCACACATGTGTGAATTAATGAAATAATAACAAAAATGAATCTACTTTCTACTAAGCCAGTATGCTTCTATATTTTGATTGCACCTAAGTTTTGAAAATATACTCATTTTATTCCTGATTTTTCAGTTCTAAACTGTTCATATAAAAACAATACCATCTCAGTGCTGCATAAATATATCTGTGTATAATCTTTATTTTTAAAATTATAGTTCATTTTCCATAGATTTTTAGATATTGCTTTTAGGCAGTTAATTCTGAAAAACAGACTAGGGAGTCAATGATTATAAATTTCTTTCCAGCTTGGGATAATTTCTGCACTATACTTCTATTCTGGGGTACCTCCCAGGCACATCTGTAACATTATCCAATAAATGAAATCATCAAAGCATGCTTTAGTAATTCTTGGAGAATCTCTTCAATAATAATAAAACTAATATTAACAATAGAATAATAAAAAAAAGGAGGAAGGACAGCAGACACTGCAGCATTTGGATTTTGCTTACCAAGTTCTTGGCATTGTTTAAGTATT
Organism: Aplodontia rufa; assembly: GCA_004027875.1. NCBI lineage: Eukaryota > Metazoa > Chordata > Mammalia > Rodentia > Aplodontiidae > Aplodontia > Aplodontia rufa. Next base: position 35,456 of record PVKS010004199.1, on the reverse strand, counting down.
TCATGTACATTAATCCTCACAACACCTGATCATTTTATAGAAAGCAGAAAAGAGGCATACAGTGGTTAAGCAACTTGCTCATGGCTAGGATGAGGCAGATTTTGTTTTTTCTATAAGAAAAAAAATTTTTTTTTACTTTTTTTACAACTAAACCAATATAGGTTTAATTGTAGTAGATATCAAGCTGTAAGAATTCAATTTATTAATTGAAGTTTAGCTCAATAATGCAGGGTTGATTAGAATATTGATACTCTAAATAAGCAGCAAATAATTTCCGTAGCTCATTTGTAAGATCACTGAGATGTGAAAAAAATTTCCACAACCATAATTAATGTCTCACTATTATTCTACAGAAATACAGTTCTCTTTATTTTGTCATTTCTAACTGGTGACGATAAATTAAGAAATCTTATATCCTTAGAAAGCAAAATGCTAATCTATCAGAATTGGAGAATCAAATAGCTAACCAAGTTCTTTGAAAGCTTGCTTCTTTGCATTTCCTTCCTACTTCTTGTACCACACTTCCATATCTAGCATGATTTTCCAGCTTATACCATGAACTCCTTAATAACTCCATAGGCTGTATGATTCTTATTCATGGCTGTGTCCCAGCACCTAGTACAGCAAGTGGCACAGAGTGGAATCCAATAGACTGAGCTAATAAACAAAACACTCAATTGGTGGATTAACAAACTATGGAAAAACTAATTGCCACAATCATTACTTTAATTTCTACAATGGTAAAAAAAAAAAAAGTAACAAAAGGTCAAGTTAATGGATATGTTTTCGCCATAGCACTGATTTTTATCAGGCAGGAAGCAAAAAGAGAGATCTGCTCATTGCACCAATTCAATGAGACTGATTTTCTGATGAAAGGTGATCTGACTGCCTACAGAATATTTAAAACAAAAATAAAAGAAAAAGAATAAAAAATGAGTGATTCTTTACCTCCCCCAGGTTATATACAATTTTATATGTCAATTAAAAAATAAAAATTTAAAAGAAAAATATAAGGAAGAATTTCTATTTCTTCCATGAAACAAGTTAAATGACATTTACCAAAAAATAAATGATTTCCTTCATCGTGACATCAAAATCATATAGGATATACTAAAATAAGCTAAGCAGATAATTTACAGGGCCAAATTACATATTTCAAAGCAGATTCTCAGCTGCAATGACACATATTAGTAACATGTATTACTTAGACAAGAATTTGGTGATATAGAAAAAGATAAACCTACTAGGTCTCCAAAGAGAAAGTCCAGAAGTTTGTGGAATGAAGGAAATACCCATGCACCTTTGAAATGCAAAACAAACACTCCAGAGCAACCCCGCCGGCCTATGACCTTCGCCCATGTCCTGGTTTGCAAAAAGTAATATGATGCAGGCAATACACAAGTTCAGGAAAAAAAACTGACTCAAAATTATATAATTATACCCTGACTCCACTTTTAGTCCAGCCCCTAGCAACTGTCCTTCTGTAAACACTCCACAACAAGGGGTTGCTGTCTCTCTCTGGAGATGCCCCACATTCCCTGTTGAATGTATATTTCTTACTTTAAACCCAAAGATAACTTCTTATTTTCAAGATGGTTTACATTCTCTCTTGAATGTTTATTCCTTGCTTTCCTAAATAGTTCTCTATGCTTTTATTGACATGTGCTAAAGTTCTTCTCAGTTTAGCTGCCCACTTGTCCTGAGTCAAGTTCCCCCTTTCTCTGAGAATTCCAAGGTATCCTATTCCAGAGACATCTGTTCTCCAGTGACATTATGAAATGAGCCACCGGAGAAAAATAAATGTAAGTCTTCGACCTCAGACATTGTACCAAAAGATTCTTCTAAGTCTATGTATCTGTGTGTATGTATGTGTGTGTGTGCATACTCAACTAACAGTTGTACTTTCTAAGATTAAATGTTGAATGTGATGGCAAAAAAATCAAATAGGAAAACAATGACAGATCTGAGTATATAAAGATTTTTAATTTTGTTAATAAAAAACTGCATACACAAAATTTTGAAGCAAAGAAACCAGAAAAATATCAAAGAGGCTTGATATACTTGATATATAAAACATTCATGTAGACTAAGAAAAACAATAAAACCATGGTTAAATGGGCAAAGCAAACTACTAGACAATTTTCATAAGGACTAAGGAATGTATTTTCACAAGCATGTAAATGAAAACAAGATACAATTTAATATTTTACTAGGTTAATAAAAATATTTAATGCCATAGAGGTATTAGGTGATATATGCACCCTGCAGATTCCAGACTAAATCAATAAACTCTACCAGTCATGAACTATGTGACCTGTGAGACAGGGAAAAAGTATAGTTGGAATTTGGGGTTGATCAAGAGGAAACCAGTTTTCTTTTAAGAAGACAAAGAGTGCCTACTGCTCCTAATGAACAAATATGCATATGAGTTTGACACCCCAATGCTAAAGAGAGTCCTCAAGGAGGGTCCCAATGCAGACATTCTCTTCTGCTAATAAGGCACTGCATTGCTTCTGCTGACAAAGACCCCAGGCACATGCTAAAGACTAGATCTAGCCAGAACTCCTAGGATCTAGCCCCTGCTCCTAGGCCTGAGGGAGGGAAAGCAATGGTTATGAAACTATAAAAAGGGAGCTCAGTGCTTGCCTAGCACACTGGAAGGCACAAGTTCAAACATGAGCACCACATACACAAGGAAGTCTCTGAGCAACAAAAGCCACATGAAAAAGGAAATGAAACTGATTCTTTCTTTTTCACTGTTCCTCTCTCTCAAAAAAAAAAAAGGGAGGGGGGGAAAGTCCCACCTTCTCTAAGGCTCAGTCTCTTTCTCCCACTCTAAAGGAAGTCTATTCTTTTCCTTATGCTCTGCTTTCTATTATTTTCTTAAAATAAAATCTTTATACTACGCTTTCCCTGGTGTTCCTTAGTTTCATTCTTCATCTCCTGGGGACATGAACCCAACTTCCACCAAATTAGCATCACTTTGGGTGAGCTGCTAAACTTTTCAGGGTCTCAGTGCCCTCGTCTATACCCTACAGTACTCATTTTACAGAGAAGTTAGGAGGATCACTTAGGATAATATTTGTAAAAGGCAGAACACTGAATCTGATAAATACTAAGATAGGTATTATTAACATTTCTGGGGAATAGTGTGACATATATTACAAGCACTACTAAGACTCCAGGCATCACTGCTTTCATATTCAACTTTACAAATAAATTTGGGGATGGGATTGTAATTTTATTTTTCTAACCCTAGAAGCTAGTCAACTAAAATGTTTTAGTTTTTGATATGGTGGCAGTGGTACATGCCTGTAATTCCAGCTATTTGGGAGGCTGAGGTATGAGGATTACAAGTTTTAGGCCAAAAAAGAATTAAAAAACACTGTGATATAGCTCAGGAGTAGAGTTCTTGCCTAGCATGCATGAGGCCCTGAGTTTGATTCCCCAGTACCATTAAAAAAAAAGGAAAAGAAAAAGAAAACAAATTATTTATATAATAAGCTACAGAAAGAAAATCTTCCTAGGCGAAGCCTTTAAAGTAGTACTACATGTGCTCTCAAAATATTTACCTGTTTCACACAAATCCCATTTTAGGTCACTAGCAATCACATGGATACCATGAAAAAGATAATGAAAGTGCTCAGAAATCGATGTCTTTCTGCTTCAAATTTCCTGAAGTGTAAAAGCTGGGAAATCTCTTAGCAACCACAATATAGAAATATATCTGTACGCTCTTACCTATTCATTTTATCTTTGAACAGTAACAAAATCATGTGCTATATTGAGTTCAGAATTAACTGTATCTGAAGTCAACTGACCAATGAAAATCAGGACCTCAATTTCATATGTCCTCATACACACTAAGGCATTTGATCAATGATTTTAACATTCAAATATGTTTCCACATTAATCAGTGGCTTTTATATTTGAGGTCAATTGGGTAAGAAACATAGTGAATGAAATCAAATGCAAATGGACTTATCTTAGTTAAAAATACCAGAATTAGGAAGTACTATATCAGAATAATTAGGCTGCCCTCAGAGAGAAAGAAAAATATGTCCTATTGTTCTTGCTATAGAGCTTATAGATAGCACACAAATATAAATACAATAAGCAAATAAAGAATAGTTAAGTAGCAACAGAGAAGCATCTTCTTAGGATGAATTCTGGGGCTATCTGTAAGGAGGACCCATCTGAGTTCCCTTCTTGAAAAAAGCTACGAAACATATATTCACATATGCTATTTCCCAAACTGTAACTAAGGTAGGGAAGGGAGATGAAAGGACAGGAAATAAAAGAACCATTCAAGGATGCATTTTTCCTATTATAAATTCCTTATGTATATTTCCTCATTATTCAATCCTTATAACATTAAAATATGGAAACCGACTTTCATAGAAGTTAAAAATATTCTTCAAATCGCACAGGTATTAAGTGTTAGAACTTATGTTTGAACTCTGAATTGATTCCTAAATTCATGATTCCCAAATCACTGACCTTTCCACTGGGGTACAAGAAAAACATGTAGAAGAAAAGGAAACAGAAAGGAAAACTAGGGGAAAAGTATAACCATAACAAAGTCCAGGAATAAATCAATATCCTAGGGTTAGAAGTTTACTGGACATTAATAATCATTTTAAATGCCTACGGGAAAACAAACTGGGTTCGAAATAATGACTTATCCAAGGACTTAAGAACTCAATACATTAAGTTGTGTGGAGGAGGCAATGTCCACCAAAGTTCTGTCTAACAAAGTCCAGAACTGGGGATAGCCAAAACCATCCCTTCTAGGATTGGTTGTGTTCTAGTAATTATATGTATTGTGAATTTATTCAAACTGGAAACTCTCTGATTTTTATGACATTGCTCAGGCAACTGTTGTTGAGAAGAGTACTTGTAATAACATACATAGAAATCATGGAAAACGAAGCTATACTGACTTTAATCCAAAATTGGATATAGAAAGCAAAATAATTAGAACTAAGGAACAAAGAAACTATATATGTGAAACATTTACCAAAACTATCCTGAATGGTCACAATGTATTATGAACTTTGAGTGAGAAAGCCAGGTTTACCTTTCCTGTTGTTACAGAGATTGTTTTAACCCCCTAACAGTAAATAAGGCACCTTTGCTTTCCTGGCTTAGCAGAGATTGAGTTTTAAGTCCTTAGCAGTAAATAAGACAAGTTTACCCTTTTTGTCTCTGCAGAGGTTAGGCTTTAACTTCTTAGCCCATAAGTTAGGATGCACAGATATTTTATAGGATTAACGTTTATAGGATCTAAGATAGCTATAGAATATTTGGTAAGGTTACAATAACAAAATATAGCCTATAACTATATTAGAAATATAGCTACATAAGAAAAATTTCATTCATAAGATAGAGCTTCTAGACTAATGCAGTGTAGTAACCTTTAAGCGCTTCTCTTATCTAGTAAGGTAATGGTTTGTAGAAACCTCTGGAGGAATTTAGGGAGACAAAACTTGGGGAAGTATTTGGTCTTTGTAAAAGCAGGTTTTAACAACATGGTCAGGGGCTGGAGCGGTGGCTCAGTGGTTACAGCGTTTGCCTGGCATGCACAAGTACGCGAGTTCAAACCCCAGCACCTGTACACAACAAAGTCTCAGAGCAATGAAAGCCATGTGAAAACCTAAAACAAAAAAAATTGATTCTCTCTGTCTTTCTCTCTCATTGTCCCCTCTTTCTTAAAAAACAAACAAACAATATGGTCAATGTGGTGGGGAGGTCGAAGCCATGAATTGTACTAATGGCTGATGCTTTAAGTATTTTTATGTCTGGTGCTCTGAAACAGGTTAAACCAAATAGTTACATACGGTCATTATGGTGGGGAGGTTGAACACATGAATAGTACTAATGGTTGATACTTTAAGTTTACTGGGAACCTAAAAAGAGAATTGCACAATGAAGCTGATAATGAAAGTCTTGTTTGTGCACCTGTATAAAAATGTTCAACACTAAAGAACAGACGGCATTTTGCTCAAGCAGGGAACTGTCTGCTTGCAACTTGCCCCAGAGGTTCAAGATGTTAAGCCGTTCCCCCGTGCCGACTCCACTCTTCCTTTGGAGACCCAAGAGTTCACCTGGGGCTGGCCCCTGGCAATTGTGAACTTTATATGAATTTTAAAGTACTTCTATGTTTAGTCTATCATTTTATTTAAAGGGGATTGAACCCAGAGGTGCTTTACCATTGAGGTACATCACTAGTCTGTTTTATATTTTGAGACAAGGTCTCACTAAATTATTGCTGAGGCTGGCCTAGAATTTGCAATCTTCCTGCAACAGCCTATCAAGTAGCTGGGATTACAGGCATGTACCACCATACTGAGCTTATTCTACCACATTTAAAGTCTGTTATTAAATACTAGAAGAAAACAAAGGGGAAATACTGCAAGATACTTGTGTATGCAACCATTTCCTATATAGGACTCCAATGGTTCTGGAAATAAATGCAAGAATGGACAAACGAGAGTACATCAAATTAAAAAGCTTCCACACAACAAAGAAAATAGTCAATAGAGTGAAGAGACAAACCTACAGAATCAAAAAAACTCTTTGTAAGCTATATATTGCAAAGGATTAATATCTAAAATATGCAAAGAATTCAAAAAACCAAAAGGAAAAAAAATCTCAATTAAAACATGGACAAATGATCTGAAAAGAAACTTCTCAAAAGAAACATAAATATATGAAGAAATACTCAGTATCTTTAACAGTCAGGGAAATACACATCAAAATTACATTAAGATTCCATATCACCCCGGTCAGAATGGGTAATATCAAAAAATCAAAAAACAACAAATGATGAAGACATTAAGAAAAATGAATCCTTAGACACTGTTGGTGGCAATGCAAATTAGTAAACCTACTATGAATAACAGTATGTGGGTTCCTAATAAACTAAAAATAGAATTACCATATGATCCAGCTATCTTACTCCTGGATATATATCCAAAGAAAATGAAGCCAGCACACAAAACAGATACCTGTATAGCCTTGTTTATTGTGGCATTGTTCATAATAGCAAGGAATGGAATCAGACTAGATACCCTTCCACAGATGAATGTATAAAGAAAACAAGTAATTCAATTAAAACATGGGCATATGGTGTATATATAAACACAATGGAGAATAAAATCTTTTTATCTTCAGGAAAACTAGTGGAACTGGAGTAATCATGAATTAGTGAAATTTGCCAGACATAGATAACTATAGCATGTTTTCTTTTGTATGTGGAAACTATAAACAAAAACAAAATGATGAACTGAAAATAGAGTATTAGAATATCAGAGAAGGGAAAAGGGCCCAAGGGGAGAGGAGAGACAGGAGAGAACAAGAGTGGGTGAATCCAAGTATCCAAAGCACAGTATATACATGCATGGAAATGTCACACTGAAACCAATTCATTTGTATGATTAATGTGCTTGAATAATTATAGTAATAAAAAAGAACTCATAATAGGCACAGAAGGACATGGCACATGATCTTATAAGTGGAATCTAAAAAAGTTGAACTTAACAAAATTAACAAATACAATCTTGTTTATAAGAGGTTAGCATGTGGTGAGAATGTGGAGGTTTTGGTCAAAGGGTAAAACGTTTTGGTAGACAGGAGGAACACATTTTTGAGATTTATAGCATGGCAAGATGATGACAGCAAATAATATTGTATTAAATAATCAAATTGCCAACAATGTTCTCACCACAAAAAAGTTAAATATATGAAGTAACAGATATGTTAATTAGCTTGAATGAGTCATTCCACAGTTTGTGTTTATGTATAGAAACATCACATTGTATCTCATAACTATGCAAAATTATTATTTGCTAATTGAAATATTTTTAAAAAGGAGAAAATAAAAATCTGTTTTTAGTGCTCTAAGGATATTAAATAACACTTGTCCCTGAAAGAAAATGATCATTCATGCAATTCAAGAAAATTTTCATTTACCTGAATATTTTGGGAGTTAGTGTGTACTGGACAAAAAGCTGTAGGTAATTAAGATTGCTAAATACTTTGAGCCTAAGCAGAGACCATATCTTGTTTTAACACTTGATGTTTTTCAATGTTTTCAAAATATGCATCCTCAAAAATCTTCTTGATTCACCTTCCCTAAGTTATATAATACAAAGTTCTATTCTTTAATAATTGGGAATCTTCTAGTAGTACTTGAATGAAGGCAAATGTCTGATGTTCAGGGTAAGAAAAGTTAGCTGCATATATACTATACAGAGAAACTGAAATCTAGAAGTGAGATTTCGTAAAGCTAAACAACATGGGATGGAGATATGGCTCAGTGGTATATACCAGCTGGCTAGAATGCAGGAGACCCTGGGTTCAATTCCTAGCAGAACAAAACAAAACATAATTGAAAAAAAAAAAAAAAAGCAAAGTAATTGCTACATATATCAAATAAGAATATATATTAAAGTTAAATAATAGCTTTAGGGAAGTATCAAAGTAAAATTATCATTAACTGTTATCTTTAGTTTTCTGAACCTCAAGAAGTATTTCAGTCCAGAGATCACGTTTTTAAGTGACTTTTTACGTACATAATAAATACTTTCAGGGTCATTTACCTTTGCAAAGAGATGAAAGAGGTACTCTACCTTGTATGGACTGATTTACATAGACAATTTCTAAATTTTCAAACTTAAATAATAGTTTAACGTGCAACAAATGATCATTGTATTTTTACGGCAAATAAATTATGAACATGTTTATTTTAAATCACACGACATTTTATGATATATTTTATTTGCCTATTTTGTAGTAACCACTGATTTTCTAAAAGTAAATTTTCTTAGAAAAGAAGGAAATACTTTTAAAAACTAACCATTTTTAAAAAACACAGTGGGAGTTCAGGCCTTGTTTCATAATATAACGTACTGTGTCTTCTTTATCGATGGCATAGAAGCCACATTGTTTTGTTGTAAAATTTTTCACTTAGGCATACATATTCTTACTAGATTTCAGTGGGATACAAACTGGTCTGAATTCGTGAGAGTTACATATATTATATAATATTTTTAATAACTCACAATTCTATTATTTTTGTGCAAAACAGTCACTCCAATTATCTGAGTACAAAATGTTATCAAGCAAATATCCAACTGAAGTTCTTTTAATTAGTAAATAATAGTTCATTTTTAAACGTGTCTTCAATCTTAATGAAAATCCATAGAAGTTTGATGGCTCTTGGCAGAAATATACAATAGTTAACAGCAACTAAATGATTCAATCTTCTGAAATCTTATTCATCTTACCAGAACACTAATGGATACACAGCATCTTTTGCAGCAGGAAATCAGGATGTAGCTTCATACTACACAACATACCTTTGGCATGTTCTCTACTTTGTTTTCAGAAGCCCATCAGGGAGAAGAGAAATTCACTGTTTCTTTTAAGGCAGCCTTGCAGTATTTTTGTTTGTTTGTTTTGGTTATAAAACAGAATAGAGGCATGACCTGTACTATTTATGTTCACTTTGGTCTTATTATGAGAAAACAATGCCTATATTCAAGACCTGTCTACATTCATCACATTTATTTTGGAGTAAGAAAGGTCTAATACTTTTCCATTGATTGATACGGTTATCAGTCTTTCTCTTTTTTAAAGCTCAATTACCTGATGAAGAGGTGTGGTCAATTCTGCTCCTATCTCATCGGGCTTCACAATTTAATTCAGCTGGTTAGCCTCAAAAGCACCTTTTTCTAATTGTAACAATCTCAGGATGGATATTTACCAAAAGGCAGAAAAAAAAAGTTTAGACTTCAAATTCCAGGTCATAGGGTTCAGTTTTCAATCTCAGAATCACAGAACATGTTCATTTATAATTTCTAAGTATACAGAAGCTTGTGATTCTAAAGTTAAACTTCTTGTCTTTACAGAGGTTAACTACTCTACTAAAATATGTTTTATTTAGCTCTATCAAAAGCTTTTTTATATTTATGCTAATGAGATGGAAATAACATTCCAACCAGAGATAACCTTTCCAACTTGGCTTGATTCTATGAAAATTACTTCATGTGTAATTTCCCCCCCTTTGGAAAAATCAAAAAAGGAAAGGCTTTATAAATATTAACTCCTTGTCAAAAAGCTATCCCTTTAAAGAAAGAAAAAATTTCTACTTTTCTAAATTAGCACTCAATATGTAAAGAAAGACAAAATAGAGTTACGAAAGAAACAAATTGAAAACAGGATTAACTTAATTTTCTCTTCCTTGGTTATTTCTGTCTGCTCTTACATTTCATTTGTATAAGACTCAAATTGGAAATCTGGCTTTTGAAATATTCTTCCCTAATGGACTGTAAAAAAAGGAACCAAAGATGATTACTCTTACAGGACAAACTAATTTAGCATTTATAAAGAAATGCTAGAAAGAACAAAGCCAATTAAGAATAGTATGTCATAGAGTAAGCAGGGTTTTTTTTTTGTAGTGTAAGTACATTTATAATTAGTTAATATCATAATTCATCACAAAGGAATTCTGACTTTGAAATGATAGCCTTTTTGATGGAAATCCTGGCAATATTTGAAATTTTTAGCAAGGAATGGTGCAGGAATATGTATAATGATTTTTTTCTTCTAAACAAATTTGCCTTTGTTTCAATGTGCCCAAAAAAGTACTGTGATTCAGCTAAAGTTGTGAGAGAAGTCAAAAAGTAACTCCTCAAAGAATTATGAATAAATAGTCCCATTAAGCTTACAGATAGCCCAGAAAATTACCAACATGTATTTATTGGGAAAGAGAACTTTCAAAGATGACCAGATCCTCATGGCATATATTTTACCTAAAGCAACATTCAAAAATGACTGCTGTATTTAATCATTAACTTTATTATATCACATAAAAGTAACTCAAAGATCTCATAGCCATCTGCTAGAAAACTGTCTACTAAGTTGAATGCAATCCCCTAAATGATCATAAGGGTACCCATAGCTATTTGAGTTTCTTCCTGGAAACTGTACATCATCATTTAGGAAAGTAGATGTATTAATACTCCTTTACACATTAAGAAATTCTCCAAAGACATCTAATAGTATGAAATACCACCCAAAACCAAGAAAAACATCACCAAAGACATATTTATTTCAAAGTTTGATAACATGGAAAGAAAAAATGTTCCCAATCTTATCCTATACTTACCCAGGAGTTTTGCGATGATATAAAGGGCTTGTCCCCAAAGAAATAGTTTTCCATCACGGCCACAGTTGCTGGGAAATCGTTTTTGACTACCAGGGTTTCTTTTCTCATATTCTACAAAATCAGCTGGCACATAATAGTACTTTGGTACCACAGGATATCCTACAGTTTAAAATAAGTGTATTTAAAATGTAATAAACCAATGCCCTTCCCAAAATTTCCCTTAAGAGCCTATAATCATTAGAAAACAAAGAGAAAGAAGGGTTGTACAGGAGATAGATATGATAAGCTACAGAAAATAGGATATTCTTGTTCCTTGTTGATATCACCAGTGAAAAACAAGGAAAAAAAGCTTCTTGATTTTAAGTCAATGGCATACAGTTATGCTTTAGCCAACAATATACATCTCTTTTGACAACATTTAATTTTAACACCTTTAAAAGATCAAATAAACCATATGCAAATGTTTAGAGCCATAGAGGAAGCTATTTTTAATAGGATTAGTCTGTGAAAGCTTCACAAATGAGATACTATGTAATCTTAAATGAAGAATTATAAACCTGAGCCACTGCTTAGAGCAAAGAAATCCCTATTTAAATATTAAGCCCATTATCTACCATTCAATATGACTGAAGAGGGGAAAAAAATCCACATTTTCCTGTGACCAATCCATTTAAAAATATTCCTTGCAGAAATTATTATTTAAAAAGTAAGGTCTTTATAGAGTGCTACAGAGGACTATTTGCAACATGAATCCTAAAATTCTGTATCCTTCTTTGTGGAATCAATAGTGATATGTGTGCTCAAAATCAGTAAAAAAGTCTATGATACACAGAGAATACTTTAAACATCACCCTGAACATGAGCACTAAAGTGGAGCATATTAAACTGTCACCTCAATTTATTAATTATCTGCTACTGAAGATCTGATTCAAGAGATTTCAAATATTACGTTCATTTTATTAGTCCTCCTGTTCACTAAAATAATCCTCATAAAGTGATCATTCAGAGCATAAAGGCATAAATAACTACTTTTAAAAATTATTGTTTGTAATTCAATGTTTATGCATAAACATTCCACAATTTTTAATATTATAAGCATTTTTAAAGGGTGTGGACATAATATGAAGTATTTATTCTGAGATATTTGTGGAAAACTCCAGAGTATAACAAATTATATGTGGGATAGGAATGAGGACTACTGCTGTGAACAACACTTTATGCTTCATGTCCATAAGACCATCTACTTTTTTTTTTCTAGCACAGCATAATTTTTTATTTATATATTAATATGTTTTCAAAGTGTTCACTCGTAAGAATATAGTCTTCTTCTATTAATACTTCCAAGCCCCGAAGATTTCATGATTGGAATTCCTTTGAAAATTAGTTTTCTAGTTATACATAAAAGTCAATTATGTTACTTTATGATCCCTGGTGATGTTTGACTGAAATCAATATATTCCTACTCATAATACTGGGCATTTACACCATTTCTAAAATATTAAATCAACGAACAATGACATGGAAGCATACAGAAGACATTCAAAACATAATGCTAAAGGCCCTAGAAGCAACAACAAAGAGAAGACTAGAATGTTCTTGGCAATCCTAGTGTCTTTACACACTAGAGAGTCTTCTGAGCCTGGCCATGGTGGGGTGGAGGGGGTGAGGGGGTAGGCAGCAGCAATCACCAATCACACTATTTTTGATGACCTAATTAGTAATAGGTGAAGAAGCACTGTCCATATTCATACTATCTTGGCATTACTATAGCCATGATTAACTAAATTCATCTCCATCATTATTCTGCCTAATGAATTTCTTTTGTAAAAATACATTTATTATAATAAACTAATAGAGATATTCTTTCTAATTTCATTTGAGGCCCCATTCACATTTTTTCAATTTAATATAAATTACTGTTTTTTTTATAAAGGACTCATTTATACATTTCAAAGGAATACTAAGGAATTGATGATAGGAAGAATTCTTGAAAAAACAACTATACCTTCTGTGGTCTGATGAAGTACTGGAGTTAAAAGATCCTGGTATTCCTTGACTTGTTTGGAATTGCCTCTAAAAACTCCTAAAATGTAAAATACAAAAATCTAATTGCAGCTGTACTCAAGAGGTATCATAAAAATTTAACTTTAGAAAATCTATTGGTCTTTTTAAAGTTATTCTGGTAATTTTTATGTAAATGATAAAAATAAAATTTAAAAAGTAATATAAATTGCACAATATTTTCCTAGAGAATTTATTTTAGAAACTCATGTTAACATTTAGAAGTGAAAACTGAATTTTAATTTAAATTTCTTTCTGCTTAAGCATAAATGTTATAGATATTCACAATGTCTTGATTATAGCATTTGTGATTTCTATTAATCAAAAACCTTTCTTTGTAAATATAAATAACATATTAATATTTTAAAATACTTCAAAGTAGATTTAAAATTTATTAAATGATTTAACATTCACTTAGAAAGCAGAAGAGTGGCATATAAAAATGCAGAGCAGTTAACATCACTGAAGTAGAATCTATATGCTAGCTGAAATGAGTCATATTTCACGTCTGCTCTTCTTTAAACCTCTTCTATCCTATAACTTATATTTTCAGAAAAAGCTCACTTACCATCAATCATCATGTAAAGGAAAAATATGGGAAATTCACATTCAATGCCATCAAATAGCTAAAACAGAAAATAAAAGGTTAAAAATTTAAGTAGCAAACAATAACAGCTATATTTAAGCTACAGGTAAAGTATTAATTTACAATATTAACTTAAAGTTGGACTGATTTTATAAATAGTCTATTATTTTAAAAAATCTTCTCAGAACTCTTCCCCATGAAGCTCACAGCCTAGTGGGGAGGCTGGCATGTAAATAAACAACTTATAGCACAGTACAAAATGTCTATACATGTTATATAGGAATACAGTGAATGAATCAACTTGAGTCTCCCTGAGGGTCAGAGAAGGGTTTATCGGACAAGAGATGTTTCAGCTAATGCTTGATGGGCTTCACTGGGGAGATGGGTTAAGGGAAGTCCGCATAGAGGAAACAAGAGTACAAACTATAGCTGCATAGAAACACATAAGTATATGCAGAAACTGTTAGTAATTCAATGATTCCAGGATAAGCAAGAAAAAAAACAGTAGTAAAATCAGAACCCCAATAGGTTGCCCAGGCCAGTCAGATGATGCCTTGGAGGTCATGTTCTGAGATTCTGACTTTGACCAATGATGATTTATCAATACATTTACTTGCTAGATTGGGCAGCTGGTAGTACTAAAGAGAGATGTAGGGTAAGAAATAAGGAAATCAGCTAGGAGACTGCTAGTACAATCCAAAGAGAAAACAGCATATACCAGGTCATCTTTACTTTAGGACTACTGACATTTTGATTAAATAATTCTCTGCTGTAGGGGCTGTCCCATGCAATACAGGATGTTTAATAGCATCTTTGGCTTCTAATTTCCAGATTCCAGTAGCACCCATAAAAATAACAACCAAAAATGTCCACAGATATTATCAAATATCCCTTTGGGGTTGGAGGACACAATTTCCCCAGACTGTGAAACTCTAGCTCAAATCAAGGAGAAATAAGAAACAAACATAACATTAAGATTTTTTTAGGAAGCCAAATCTGCCAGATTTTGTGACTGACAAAGGTGAATATGAGTAGGAAGGAGCACTAATGATTTGGTTTGGGACTTGAGAAGAGGAGTGAGATGAAAGCAAGCAGACTGTAGGGTACCTAAACGAAGATCTCCAAAAGACAGTTGCATAAACTGGGTTTGGTGGCAAATCCCAGTGACTCAAGGCTGACACAGAAAAATGGCAAGTTTGAGACCAGTGAGATCAGGCTTGGCAACTTAGTGAAACCCTAAGCAACTTAGTGGGAGTCTATCTCAAAATGAAAGACAAAAAAGGATGGGGATGTTGCTCAGTGGTTAAGTGCCCCTGGGTTCAACCTCAATTACTGATACAAAAAAAAAGGGGGGGGGGATAGAGCAGTGGCTCGGCAGTTACAGTGCTTGCTTGGCATGCACAAGTACATGGGTTCAAACACCAGCACCCATGTACACAACTAAGTGTTGGAGCAATGAAAGCCATGTGAAAAACTCAATAAAAAAATTGATTCTCTCTGTCTTTATATCTCTCTCTCTCTCACTGTCTTTCTCTCTTTAAAAAAAAGCTACATAAATGGATAAATGGGTAGAGAATCTGGGTGGAGAGATATGAGTTAGAGATAGATATTATTAGTAAAAGTGATAGCTCTGACACCATGGGTAGAATGAAACGCAAATAGGGTTGAGGAGATACCATAGAAGAGCAATGTTTAAGAGGATAGAGGAAGAGAAACCTGCAAAGGATACTAAGGAGGAAAGTAAGAAAGTAAGTAGAAAACTAGGGGAAAAAATAGAATTATAGCAAATGGATGAGAAGGTTCTAAGAAAAAA
Organism: Aplodontia rufa; assembly: GCA_004027875.1. NCBI lineage: Eukaryota > Metazoa > Chordata > Mammalia > Rodentia > Aplodontiidae > Aplodontia > Aplodontia rufa. The sequence continues at coordinate 19,823 of PVKS010004199.1, read as the reverse complement.
GACTCAGTTAAGGCATGCAAATGCTAAGGAGAGGTTCGGTGAAATAAGGTCAGATCAAAAGTGACTGTGTCAACTGGGGAATATTAGGGAGAAAAGTCAGATCATACAGGCTAGAGAGAATGCAAGGTAAACAAGGTCTATCCATCAAGTACACATCATGCTTTTCAGAAGTGTGGCTCCAAAGAGAGAGAATGGAATACAGATAGGAACATGGGTTGAAGGAGGCTTTTTGCTTGGATTTTTTTGTGTGTGTGCATTTTTTTTTAAATGATGAATATCAACCCATTTATGCTGAGAAAAAGAAATTGATGTAAGTTGGGGGAGTAGAAAGGAGGGAAGGCAGAAGTAGAAAAGATGAGGGAAGAAAGGAGAGATGTTCATCCTTTCAGAAAAGAAAAATTTCAGCAAGAAAACCAACATAATAAATGAGAACAGGATAAAGTGTACCAATGTGTCTGAGCTTTAGGAAGAAGAGAGAACATTTTTTGTGAGGTAAGAGAGGTAGATTTATATATGATGAAGGAAAGATACACTGGAGGTGGTCACACTGAAATGAAAGGCTATCCAGTAGGAAATAAAAAGTCAAAACCTGGAGACTTGAGTATAAATGGGAAAAAGCTGGAAAAGCTTTCAAGGGAAGCTCCTGGCAGAGTTGCATAGTAGAACTGACAGGAGGTGAAAGAAGTGAGGAGGACTGAACCAACAAGGATGTCTTGAATTTAGGGAATGTGTCTGTCCACAAAGTGTTTGTAGCTTTCCTTAGTGGTACTCATCAGGGAGTGCAGGAGTACAGAAAGCATGCTAGACGGATGCTGAGCTCAAAGTGGTGCTGCAAGGTGGTAGCTGAAAATGGGCTAATTCAAATATCAGTGAAGTAAATCAGGAAATGAATTAAATAGGAAAAAAATTGAAGGCATATAAGAGACAAACTGATCAATTTAGCGAATCTTAACACTGCAAGATTTCAGCAGCTATAAAAATTCAATACTATACACAATAAAATGGATTCTAAAACTCTCAAATGATAATCAACTGTGACATTTAACAACTTCATGAATAGTTTGTCCTGCAAAACTACACGTATAACGAATTTTAAGAGTGGAACATTAATTGACAAATACAAGGTCTAATATTGTCTAGACACACTCCATAGACAAGTTCATTTTACATATCTTCAGTGGGAAAGTCAAAGTTATGAACATGCTTACAAAAATACACCATAGTCTTCAACAATGTGAATATATGTTTACTTTTTTGGAGGTGTTAAGAGTTTTCTGGATGGCTGGAAAGCATCTAGTAAAGACCTATATATGTGATGGTGTGTACACCTGAAATACAAAATATTTAAAAACTAATATTCAGGGAAATATATTTTAATGAGATGTGTCCAATTGAAACAAAAAAAGGTGGAAGGAGTAGTATTAGTTTGAATAAGAGCATTTGCTTAAATAGAGTGAAAGTTAGATTACAAATAGACACTCTATATAAGACAAATAGACAAAGGACTGAAATTACAATAGAAATACTGTTCAACCAATGAACCAACATGACCTACTAAGAACAAATAGGCTTCATGGTTATAAGAGCTAACACTTATTGAGCACTTAGGATGTGTCAAACACTGTTCTAAGCATTTTACTATATATAAAATCCATTTAATCCTTACAAGAACCTCATGGTATAGCTAGTATTATTATTTTACCAATGGAATAATAGTAAACCCAGAGTTCAACTAACTTGTCCAAGACCACACAGCTGGAAAAGCTGGAACTTAATCCTAAGAAGTCAGACTCCTAAATTTGTGCTTTGGACCACTTTCATGCAGTAATAATGCATAATATTTTTTGATACCTTAATTTCAGCTGGTTTGTAATAGCGTCTGTTTGGATCCTCCAATGATGTTCTATACCCATCTCTCAAGAAACGCTTAAATCCATATTTGCCTTTTAATTTTCTAACCACTTTGTCAAGAGTCTGGCTAAATAGAACTTCATCATCCAGGGCAAATGCAGGATAACTGATGCAAGGGAGCAGAGCAGCATCTGTGTTCTGGCGTCAATAAGAAAAGAGTTTGTAAGTGTCTGCAGCGATATGATCAACAGGGCCCAAGGAGAATCTTAGGTATGAAAAGTCAAAAAGGTTATCCAACCAACACAAGCTTGCTCTGAGAGGCAGACAGGTGTTCTACGGCATGCTTCAGTGAGCCTTACAGAGATAAAACTTTATTGATTACTAAAGAGAATTCTTCAAAGTGTAACACCAGGCTCAAACTTCAATATATTAATTACAGCAATACGTAAAAATTTAATACCAATAGTTATAACAACTTAATCTGCCATAGCAATGTTTATAATAGCAAGAAAGAGGAAACAAGCTAAAGGTGCAAAAATTAGTAGCTATTAAAATTTATAAGAGCCAATGAAATTTATATTATAGAAATATATTTATAGACATTTGAACATGTTTGCTCATAGAGTTAGTGTAACAATAATATATGTTCATAAAATATGTGGAAACATGTATATGTTACTATTCTAAGAGTATATTAGAGTGGTATAATAAATGGTTATTATTTTATTAAATAAACAACGCTTATTTGTTTTGACTTCTGTCACTGTAATCTTGCATTACATATACACAAAAGTTGTTTTTAAAGAGTCATATTATTCTACTTTAGATTTTTTAAAACAGAACTGGGGGCTGGAGTGGTGGCTCGGTGATTAAAGCACCTGCCTGGCGTGTGTGAGTACACGAGTTCAAACTCCAACACCACATACTCAATGAAGTCTTGGAGCAATGAAGGCCACATAAAAAAATAAATAAAAACTGTTTTTTTTCTCTCTCTCTCACTGTCCCTCTCTCTTAAAAAAAAAATAGAACCACAAATAATACCAAGAAAAATGTACAATTTAGCACAATAAGCAAACAAAAAAAGTTCATCAAAGAAAACGTGAATCAAATGAGAAAAGAAACAAGAAAATTTTATTCAAAAGAAATATAAATTAAAATATACTTTTCTAATATTCCATGACAAAAAAAATTCACTTTGATTTAATACTGGTACCTCAATAAAAAGATAAATAATGTCTAAATTTTCTATTGTCTTAGAGAAGACCGAAAGGACACAGTGGCTTTGTCCACAATTGTTTTCTTCTGGAGCAAGCCCTCCATAGCGTGGAGAAACAAGGGGCAATACCATTCAAATCTTCTTATCCTATGGACAATTTCTAACATTTTAAGAATATATTCTTGGGAAAGAAGATAAAATGACATAAAAATCAAAATGACAGTTCATTAAACTTGTTGTAAAATCATCTCACGTGAGATCTTGATTCTCTGGGTAACAGTGAGCACAAAGTTTGCCTGTTGCGATTGTGAGCATCGAGATCCACAAAAATAACTGACCATGAACAGCCCTAGAAAGAGAAAATGAAAAACATTTCAAGAACTTGTAAAACATTTGGCATTGTTACTGTAAGAAATATCACAATGGGCCTGGAGCAATGGCTCAGTGGTACTGTGCTTGCCTGTCATGTGCAAGGATGTGGGTTTGAGCCCCAGCACCACGTATACAAGTAGGTGGTGTCGAGTGGTGAAGGCCACATGAAAAACTAAATAAAAAAAAATTTTGATTCTCTCTTTCTCTCACTGTCCCTCTCTCTTAAAAAAGAGAAATTTCACAAAATACCAACACTTACTGCCTGATTACTAAAGACCTTAATTTTTTAATATTTTCAGTATTTCTCAAATTTCTTGCAACAAATATATTAATTATATAATCATAAAAATGTTTTATTTAAATTTTAAAACTTTCCTTAGTTTTCTTATAAATCAAAATGTATTTATTATAAATAATTAATTACATTTATTTTAAAGAAAATACAAATAGTTTAGCTAACATGACAAGGACTAAATAAAACAAGAAATTAATTGAATTCATAAAATTTGAATTTATACATTCCTCCTAAAGAATGTGATCATATGATCAAACTAAACAAATTTAGATACAGTCTACAATTATGGATATAAAAATATCTGATTAAAATATGAAGACAAGAGAATTTCAACAATAATGAAAATAACACGAGCTATTATTTAATATGTCAGGCATACTTTGTGTTTCACATGGCTTACCTCACTAAATCCCCACATGAAGATGTTATTATCCCCATTTTACTGAAAGGACACTAAGCCTTAGTTCAATAGAGCAAGTGTGTGCAAAATCAACTCTGACACAGAAGCCCATGACTTAACCACCTAGTTTTACAATTTCCCACACTAAAATACGAAAAGCAAAAAAAACAAAACAACTATCTTTCAAGTATGAACAACAAAAAGAAAATTGAGTAAAAAAACAAACTAGAAAATGTCAATTGTTCTAAAACATTAAATTTTTTTTCACCATTTAACCATTAGGTCATTCCATGTTCAACAGCAGAATTCTAAGTCAACATGACATTCTTTTACTGAAGAGCTACATATTTGAAAACATGGGGAATGAAATGGAAATGCACAGATTGCTTGCATTACAAGAGAACGCTAAAAAAGAAAAATATGTGAGGAAAACAACTATAATGTATTTCATGTTGCTTCAATATTACTTTCTAAATCTCATTCAAATTTTCACCAACTTCAAAGATACACTTACCCCAAAACTAAAACACCTCAAATTAAACAAACTAGAGTAAAACTTTAAATCTAGTAGCACTAATTCCTAGATCCAATTAGATTTACTGGATGCATCTTTTTCCTATTAACCCACGTTCATACATGAATATCAGCTTGTAAAGTACACTGGCTTCTCATTCAGAACATCATTTAAAAAAAATTAACTCTTGGCAAGTGAATTAACAAATGAACAGGGAATGGGTAAGGCTGACTCTCAACAATCAGACTGATATGAAACTCCTTTCTGTTATTTTGAGAGTCCCAATCTGCCATTCAACATGATACTTCAAAAAAGTGTCATGTAGTAGTTACTGTAACTCTGTTTTGAGGAAAACAAGGTTGAACTTGCCCTGTGCTCTCAAGAAACTGATGTAGTTGATAAACAGTCCTGCACAAGACAATTATTAAAGAAACAAAAAGACCACATGTGGCAATCACAAAAAGGTACCATGCATGCAGTTTAGATGAAAGAAATATAACTATAGCAAGTTCCCACAACAAAATACCATGAATATGGCTTAGATGGAAGAACAATAATTATAATAAGTCCCTAAGAAAGCAGAAGATAAGAACCAAAGTTAGGATCTGAATTTTTGAGGAAATAGAAGGAACTAAAACAGAACAAAACAGCAGGAAATAAATGGGTATAATATGTTAGCAACCTGTGAATACACAAAATAATAGGAGCTATAATTTATCCTTAGGCCAATAATTAATAAAGTTAATTGCAAGCAAACTGTCTGCCTGGAATTGAACTTTTAATAGATACAGTCTAAATAGGATAATTCATAGTGAAATGGAAAATCTGGTAATTCTCTCCATTACTCGATAATGTAAACAGCCAACTTCTATTTTTCTGTCCATAAATAAATGGTTCATTTATCTAAATTTATCAAGTATTTATTTGGGTCTCAATTTTCCTCTGCCAGTCTCAAAGAAACATGCCCAGAGGAAAAAAATAATCTTATAATGTTACCATGTTTTAACTCTCAAAGTACAGGCTAACTATACTGTTTTGTGTTTTCTTACAAAAACATACAATACTTTATGCAATATGGCCCATATTTCCAGGAGGGTAAAATCACCCAAGGTCATAATTATTCCCCATTCAGAAGAAAGACTTTTTGAAAATTTATGGAGGAGAGCCCACACATAGAATTAATTATCACCTACTTTAAAACATCAGATGCTTAATCTTAGGCCTGCAAATTGCAAAGGAAGCTAGATGTCTGCACTGCTTTCAATACTTTGCATAACATGAGCAATCTCTCTAGTCATCACCTTTCAGATTCTGGTCTCAGCTCATTTGTCAGTATCTTGACTTCCCCAATTAAAGGCAAGAATATGAAAAGATGTTTTATATGTATATGTTACTTTAGAGTATCTGATTTGTTGGGGTCTGATCTTTACTCCATTTCATCAGCTGCCCTAGAGTGATCTTGTTACTATTTCCATAAGTTCCTTCAGGAGGGGTTGCTAGGTCCAGCTTTGTTAAGCTTGCTAATTGTTGTGCAAAAGAAGATTAGGGTGTGTTGGAATGTGCTAACCACAGGCTGTTCCCTAGCTGTTTGTCTGTACTGCATAACCCCCGCATAACCCCTGCCAACTCCCTTAGAAGGATTATTGGTTCCTTGGCTGTCTCTCCTCCCTATAAAAACCCGTGTGCCTTGGTAATAAACGGATTCTGAGCTGCCATCCATTCGCTGCGTGTGGTTGACTCCTTTCCCCTGCCCGAGAGGGGGTCCGGATTTCGGGGCACTCACCGTCCTGATTCGGCTCCCGGGGGGCAATTTGGCTGGTTCGGATCACCCCGCCGGAGCCTCAGGGACGGACACCTGAGGTAGCAACACTAATTAACTTTGGATATTTTATTTTCACCTTTCATTTCCTGAAATCATCAGAACTCTACAATAATATCCTGACTCCACCCAGAGAGCATGATTTTTATAACTGACAGCCCAAACTTACTCTTCAACTGAGTTTCTGCAATTGTTTTTATTCTAGTAAATGCACTAAATGATACTACCTAACCAATGTCAAGGGGACATAACTTTCAATAATGAGAAACGGTTGTACTGTCCTTCTATTGCTTTCATCAATTTTCATGACAAGAAAAAAGTTTTGAGATGGTCCCTAAGGCTAAGGGTACCATCTGTGACCACACTACACTGCTAGTATCAATGGTCTCAATTAAAAATGAAATGATTTGAAATACTGGCTGGGCCTCTGTTTTCTTCATTTTAATCACTTCTCTGAGTCTGAGCTAACAGACTCGCTATCCTCGCCTAGAATAAAAAATAAAAAGAGATGAAACTATTGGTGGATCTATTGTACACGATCTCTTCTATTCTTATTTTGAAAGCAAAATCAAACCACCAGGCTACAATCAGGTGATTTTCTTTTCTAACTCAATATTAGGCTTCCCCTTAACTCTGTGGCAGAGCCCAAAGAAAAGTACTCTTCCAGAAAGGATATTTACAGATGGGAATTCCTGCTCTGCTCCATGGTTGGTATGCCAATAGTTATATAAACAATTTTTGCTTCCTGACCCAAGCGTTGTTTCCAGCAGCCCCTTTCACAATCCAGGCTTCTCTTCTTACAGAAGATGCTGCTCGCATACTAGTAAAAGAATTTTCAAAGTACAGAGGGAGATGAATCTGAGCATTAATTCTTAGGATTTTGGAATAGCTGAGCTAAGACTCAAACTCAGGAATCACAAAGCTGTTGCTTACTATGTCCATGACATTTGATAATACATTCTCACAAATTTAAATGTTAATATTTGAACACTGCTGAATAATACCTAAACAACATTTAAATACATTTGTCACTGTATTTATAAAGAATATATTTGAGATTCTGATGAGATTTGTGATTCGCTTATGCAGTATTACATTAATACGTTTCTAAATGTGGCTCTGCCCCAAAACAACTTTTATTGTGAATTCATCATTAAAGAAATTAAGTCCTTCTATCACATTTTATTATTAGTCAATATCCCAAAGAAAAATAACTCTTGAAAATATTTAAGAATGGAGACTTCAATAGTGGGTTTTTTTTTTTCTTTTTACCCCTTGAAAAATAAGTAAAGTGATTATTGAAAAAAAAAAGTAGTGGAACACATAATAATCACAACCAAAGCTAAAAGTTTTTTCCAAATGACTTGAGTTTTCAAAGAAAACGCAGAGCTTCCAACTTATGGCAGAACACATCCAAGATTTGAGATTTTTCCACATCAATAATTCATCTTCCAGATTCATTGAATGGCTTTGGGTTAGCTCTTAGTTCTGTCATTTTTGTTGTGTAACTTGAGAAAAGCTAGGTCAACTCTCTGACCATTCATTTTAAGAATGGTTTTTCTATTTCCAAAGAATTCTGACTCCATGAAGTTGATACCAACAGGAGATGTACTTTTTGAAAGCTTTAACTTAATTTACACAAGACCAGATCTTCCAAAACACTATATGAATAAACTCTAGAAGTAGTTGTGAATACCCCACAAGTCTTGAGGAGGTAACTTTGGGTTTTTACTTGAAATTTTCACTTAAAAATATTTCTTTGTTAGTTCTTTTCCCAATAACTGACTTTTAACAAAACCCGAGATCTTTTAAGTACATGGAGCAACATTATAAAATAAATGCTCAAAAATCACATGCAGTATTAAATGTGCTACTATAATTGCCACATTATTATTTTAACTGTTATAGAAGAGAGAATACTAAGATTTTCAAAATCAGGACTTTGCAACACTCCCCCATCAAATGAAAAGATGAAAGGGAATTCATAAAGCACAGTTGGTACATAGACATATTGGAAAAAGACATGACCCAAACAAGGTCAAAAATTAATTCTGAATAGAACAGTTGTTCTCATCCTTGGCTGCACTTTAGAATTCCTGAGCAGACTTGAAAAATCCTTGTCAAGGACCCCTCCTACAACTTAAATCAGAATGCCTGGGGGAGGACCTAGATCAGTATTGTTTTTTAAAATCTTTAGGATTCCAATATGCAGTCAAGACTGATAAACTTGCTGAGGAACAAAACTGATATTAAACTTATAACAGAATTACAATGCTAAATGCTAATAAAGCAATTCAGTTCTTGTAGAATATAATTAAATATCCTATGAAAGCTTCCCTGAAAAAGTAAAGCTCTTAAAACTAAGTAGAATATGTAACAAATGTCAGACAATGCAATTTTATTAAAAAAAATTCTAGACACAAAGGGAGAGACAGGCCTCAATATAATGGTGGGTGACTTCAATACCCTACTCTTACCAATACATGTCATTCAGGCAAAAAAGAAAAGAAACAACAACAACAACAAAGAAACATCAGAATTAAATTACACTATAGATCAAATAGGTATAACAGACATCTACAGAATATTCCAACCAATAGTTGAAGAATATACATTCTCTTCATCAGCTCATGGAGCTTTTTCTAAAATAGACAATATATTTGACCATAAAGCAAGTTTTAACAAATTCAAAAAATTGAAATGATTTCTTGCATCTTATCTGATCAGAATCAATGAAACTGGAAACTAACAGCAAGAAAAACCTAGAGAAATCATTTAATACACAGATCTTGAACAATATGCTTAAAAGACAGCGGGTCACTGAATAAAATATGGTGGGGATTAAAAATTCCTAGAATTAAGCAAAAATAGAAACAAAACATGCCCATTGGATAAAGTAAAAGCAATACTAAGAGGGAAGTTTACAGCAACGACTGCTTACACTAAAAGAGAGACAGAAAGAGAGAGGGAAGGAGAGGGAAAAAAAAAAGAACAAACCTCAAATCAGTAGAAGAAATAATACAGATCAGAGATGAAATAACAAGAAAAAGAATCCATGAAATAAAAAGCTAGTTCTTTGAAAATATACATTGACAAACTAACCAAAGTAAAGACAGAAGTAAAATTGGGGGCAAGAAAAGAAAAAAGCTATTAGAATAGACATCAATGAAATTCAAAGGATTATTATGGGATATTTTGAAAAACTATATGCCAATAAATTAGAAAATCTAGAAGAAGTGGAAAAGCTTCTGGATACACATGATCTACCAAAATGAACCAAGAAGATATATATATATATATATATATATATAGAGAGAGAGAGAGAGAGAGAGAAAGAGAGAGAGAGAGAGAGCAAACAAATAATGAGATAGAAGCAGTAATGAAAAGCTTCCAACAAGCCCATAACTAGAAGGATTCACTACTGAATTTTATCAGACATTTGAAGAACTAGCACCAATACTCCTCAAACTATTCCATAGAACAGAAAGGGAAAGAATCCTTCAAAACCCACTCTACAAAACCAGTATTAATCTGCTATAAAATCTGACACAGAAAAAGATAAAATTACACATTACTATATCTGATGAACAAAGATCCAAAAATCCTCAATAAAATTCTTACAAAATGAATTCAATAGCACATTAAAAAAAGATAATGCAGCATGATCAGGTTGTTTTCATGCCATGGATGCAAGGATGCTTCAACATACAAAAATCAATAAACAATTCATCACCTAAACAGAATCAAGGATAAAAGGCACATGATCATCTCAATAAATGCACAAAAAGCCTTTAATAACATTCAACATTCCTTTACGATAAAAGGCTTTGAATAAATTAGGCATAGAAGGATCATAACTCAACACGATAAAGTTTATACATGACAAACCCCATAGCCAACATTGTATAGAATAGGGAAAAAGCAAAAGCAATTCCTCTGAAATTAGAAAAAGACAAGGGTGTCCACTCTCACTACTCTGACTCAACATAGTACTGGAAACTTTAGCCAGAGCAATCAGGTAAGAGAAAGAAATAAAAGGCATACACACAGGGAAAAAGGAATTCAAATTATCTCTGTTTGCTGATGATATGATTTTATACTTGGAAAACCCTGGAAATTCCACCAAGATTCTTTGAATACATAAACAAATTCAGTCAAGAAGCAGGATACAAATAAGGCAGAAAAAGTTAGGCAGTTCAGTGTTGGCAGAACAAAGTGGGTTGATAAGAAGAAAATTTACTGATGGTCATCTTTCTTGAGAGGGCAAAGACATCCCCCAATGCTAATAAGAGTCTAACAAGACAGGCCCTGATGCAGACACTCCCTGCTGCTAAGTAAGGAACTACATTCTTTCTATTGGGCCCTAAGGCATGGATCAAAGACTGGACCAGAATTCCCTGCACCTGTGTTCTAGGTACAGGAGCAGGGAAGCAGTGACCAATTGAGAAGAGTATGTCATGTAAAAGGGGCAAACCTCACTGCCTCATGGGCTCTGTCCGTTCCCTTCCCCCACTCTGGGGGAAGTCTGCTCTTTTCCCTATGCTTTACTTTCTATAATAAAATCCATCTACTACGCTTGCCTCTGTGTCCCTCGGTTTCATTCTTTGACTCCAAGAGGACACGAACCCGACATCGACATCACCGGCATCACAAATATCAACATATTAAAAAAAAGTGTCTTTTTTTATACACCAATAATGACCTTGCTGAATAGAACATGAAGAAAGCAATTCCATTCAAAATAGCCTCAAAACAAAAACAGAAAACCCAAGGAATAAACCTAACCAAGGAAATGAAACACCACAACAATGAAAATTACAAAATATTAAAGAAATTCAAGAAAAACTAGAAGGTAGAAAGGACTGCCAAGTTCATGCATTTGGATAACTAATATTGTTTTAAAAAGTGCTACTATCCAAAGTTATCTACAGATTCAATGCAATCTCCATTTAAATACCAATGACATTCTTCACAGAACCAGAAAAAACAATCCTAAAATTCACATGGAAACACCAGAGACTCCCAAAAGCCAAAGCAATCATAAGCAAAAATGAGTAAAGCTGAAGGCATCACAATATGGGATTTTAAGACATAGTATAGATCCACAGTAACAAAAACAACATGTTATTGGCATTAAAGGAAACACACAGACAAAAAGAACAAAATAGAAAACCCAGAAATTAATCCCTGTATCTTCCAGTCAACTGATTCTCCACAAAGTTTCCAAAAAATGGTTAGAGAAAGGACGGCCTCTTCAACAAATGGTGCTGGGAAAATTGGATAGCCACATGCAAAAGATTGCATCTAGACCCCTGCCTCTCACCCTGTATAAACTCAAAGTGAAGAAAAGACCTTGAGGTAAGTATAAAACTCTGCAACTACCAGAAGAAAATATAGGGAAATACTTCAAGATAATGGCCTCAAAAATGATTTCCTGTCTAATACTCCACAAGTACAAAAACAAAAGCAAAAATTGACAAATGGGATACAACAAATTAAAGTTTCTTCACAGCAAAAGAAACAGTAAAAAGAATGAAAAGACACACATTGGGACAAAAGTTTTGCCAGCTACTCATCTGAAAGAGGAGTAACAAACCGAATATATAAAGAACTTTTAAAAACAACAAAAAAAGAACTAATCCAATAAAAATGGGCAAATGATTTGAATAGCTACTTCTCAAAAGAAGAAATACAAATGACCCATACAAGTACAAAAAATGCTCATATTGTTAGCCATTAGGAAATGCAAATCAAAACTTGTTTGAGATTTAATCTTAACTCAATCAGAATGTCTAATATAAAAATAATAATAGATGCTGGCAAGGATGTAAAGATAAAAGAACCCTTATATACTGTTGTAGAGAATATAAATTAGGATAGCTATTATGGAAAACAGTATGAAGATTTCTCTACAAACTAAAATAGTTATAGTAAGATCCAACTATCTGAGTTCTGAGTATACGTGAAGGATACGACCCAACATACGAAGAAATATTCACGATAGCTAAGCTTAGGTGCCTATCAACAGATGAACAGATAAAGATAATATGGCATAATATATACATATGGAGTATTGTTCAGCCATAAGAAGAATTAAATCCTTTAATCTGCAAGAAAATGAATGGAACTGGAGGACATCATGTTAACCAAAATAAGCCAGGCAGAGAAAGATAAGTATGTTTTCAATCACATGTAAAAACTATATTTTAAGAAAAAGAAAAGATGAACTGAAAATAGAAGACAGAGTATTAGAGAAGGAGAAAGGGACCTGGAGAAAGGCAGAAAAGGAGAGGGCAAGAAAAGATAGGGAAGTTGGGCATAATTAATGCAGAATGTATGCATGTATGGAAATGTCATGGTTAAACCTCATTAATTTGTATGATTCATATGTCTTTAAAAAATGCAAGATAAAGTTAGTAAAGCTGCCTTGTAGGTATTCATGTGGGTATATATGTGTATACATATGTATAAATAACATGAAGAATCAGGTACTTCAACTGCAAAACAAGAGCTGGCCACTCCTGTGACACAGCAAACTTGAGGCATTGGAGTCCATTTAGCTCATTACTTGCTATGCTATGGAAGGCAACCAAGCAGGACCTTTATTTTTTCAGAATGCTGCTAGGCCACCTCTGATTTGATCCATGATTCCTCTAAGTAGCCTTGAGATACTCTCTAGAGGACTTTCAGTCTAATGTCTTCATTTTCCTTTTTCAGTATTTTTTCATTAATAGCAAGAGATAATATTTATTGAGTGTCTAATTTTTGCCAAGCACTCAGCTATGTTAACTATTATTTTCATGTAAACTTCTGTTTTAGATTCTATTATCATTATTTCTTACCTTTTTAGATAAGGAAGCTGAGACTTAGGTACAAAGAATACAATGATCTTATCTCCTAACTCCTAATATAATGCCATCCTTTAATGTCATATTTTCTATCTGTCCATCCATTCATTCAGAAAGTAGGATGTACATGATCCTGGGTCACCTCTTGGGCACAGAAAAGAGGTACCATTCTCCCAATCCTATCTTTAGTAATTCTTCATATACTAGCATAACTACATCTCATTCTCCAGAGGAAGTTAGGGTGAAAGGAGAAGAAGAAAGGAAAAGAGAGACAGTTGTGTTACCAAACTGAGTTGAAAATTTCTTTAATTCAAGACTAGAGATTCATAGTACTATAAGTGAAACCAAGGTGAAAAACCAAGGTGACTCTTTTGTACATCTGTGTTAACTTCCTAAAATATATCTTCACTGACTTAGCATTTCAATAGCTTAGACATAATTATAACATCAGTTGGAAACTTCATACTGCCTTGCCATTTTGGCAATCTTGAAAAAAAATTGCTAACGAAAATTAGTCTATTTTATTCCCGTCCATTGACAACTCAATCTGTTCGTCAGTAGATTAGTTTCCTTTGGTGTAAAAACTGGCTAAAGATCTTATGAAAATCTAAGGTGACCTTCAAGATTTCCCCTTTATCTCCAAAGAAAATGAGATTTTAGACATATGATTACAGGCTGTTGAGGATGAAACTAATATCAAAACTTTCTTTTCTATGGCTGCATACATTATACAAATTCCCCTCTACATGTTAGAAATACATTAACATATACAACATTGAAACCAATATGAGAACTAACATGGAAAATACATGGAATATAAGGCAGGAATATTTTGAAAATGTGAAACCTCTGGGAAATGACACAGAAACTTTAGGGAAGCTACTGAAACAGAACCAAGAAAATAAGAATTAATTTATCAAGAGATTTTTTATTTTATAAAATTAAGAAGTGGATTTTAGTAAAAAAAGAACTTAAAATTTAACCTACAAGTAATTTTCAAAAGAAAATTTCAAGTAGCAGCTGCTACATAAATTTCAGACATTCACTGATTATAAGGATATTACTTTGTTACTATACAGCTAAGTTAATTAAACATACAATTCACATAACCAAAGAATTTTTTTTTTACCTGATTGCCAAAAAGGTTGAATCCATTAATTGCTTCTAGAGCTGCTTTTGCTAAGCCAACAGAGCTAAAAGAGAAAAGGAAATACTTTATTACTCTGAAAAGTCTGGCTATAAAATTAGAATCATTATCTGATGAATATTCACAAGTTTCTTTATTAACACTTAAAACAACTTCCATAAGAGAACAATGTCTAAGATATACCTTTCTGACATTTCACTATTTTAATTTTTCTTTTTCATAGATAGTGATCATCTGCCTTTCCCCAGAGTATCGGTCATATTTCTGATGGAAGTAGTTTTAATTCCAATTTCATTTCTATTCACTCACTCAAGAAAAAAAAAAGATGAACTTTAGAAAAAGGTATATCAAATGACATGAGCAGTAATTACTAGGTTGGGCATCATTAGGTCAGATCAATGTTATGGAGCTTTTCCGATGTCAATTCCTCAAAAAAAGATTTTGTGTGTCATACACTTATTACAGAGTACGGGTTAATGAATTCCTTCAAATATTCTAGGATCCAATAAAACAGGCATTATTTTATGCTTAAAGAATAACTGATCTCTATACCTCTCTGTTTTTATTTTTAAAGAGAGAAAGAGACAATCAAATTTATTTTTTCTTCTGGCCATTGTTTCTTGGACACTTAGTTGTATATGTGGTGCTGGGGCTTGAACCAAAGTCCTCCTATATGTCAGGAGAGCACTCCAACTGCTGAACTACCACTTCAGACCCTATACATCTCATTTTTTTGTTATTCTTCTCTTTGTAATAAAATAAGTATGATTTCCTTCAGTATCCTATTCCTTTGGGCTCTCAAATGCCCAATACAAAGTGATGGAAAACGGGAAGACACATTTCATTAAAAATATATCATCATCATTTTATAAATAGCTATATTTAAAATTTTTAGATTTTATGTCCAATTTTTCCTTACATATTGCAAAATTTTGTTTCAAAGTGACTATATTTGTCATCAATATCACTAGAAATTAATACGTCAATGATTCAGTATTTCTCTAAAGCAGTGATTATCAAATTGTGGTTCCACAACAGCAGGAGCAGCATTACCTAGAACTTGTTAAAATGCCAGTTCTCATTCTACGCTGGGAATAGGACTCAATAAATAGTGTTTGAAAAGCTTTCTAGGTGTTTGAATGCACTTTACAATTTATAACATTGCCTGGAGGTGTAGCTCACTGGTAGAATACTTGTCTTGTGTGTGCAGAGCCCTGGTTATGAACTGCAGAAGTCTAGGAACAATAATGTGGTAAATTCCCTGGGTTTCTTTTTTTGCCTCATATACAACAGAGTTAAACAACAACCAGAAAATGGCAAAAGAAAAAAAGGAAGACAGTGGTCCTAAAAGAATGACTACATGTAATTCTCTAAATAAAAATGTTACTTGAAGAAAAAAAGAGAGAGGAGAGAGAGAGAAGAAAAGAAACCTTGGTGGACACACACACACAAAATGAGGAAGTAAGGAAAAAAGGTAGAAAGAAGGAAGGAAGGAAAGAAGGTAGAAAGAAGGAAGGAAGCATATTTGAACATGGAAAGCAAAATGGGGGTAAATATAATAGATTTTTATTTCTCTTAAGTTCCATATTTGACACTAGAAATGAAAATTACAACATTATCTGATGTGACTCTATATGTACATGAAAAACCACTGAAGATAATTCTGTTATAAATGAAGGAGGGTAATAAGACACAATGGAGATAAGGTTTCTATACCTTCCTCAAGATAGTAAAATAAAGATATCAAAACACTGAGGTGACATACATATATAATATAATACATAGGGCAACCAATAACAAATTATGCAAAAAATGATCAAAACTACCATAAATAAATCAAAATGTAATTAGAAATAGTGTGTAGGGGAAAGAAAACAAATGAAAAACAGAATAAACAGAAAATAAAAATTAAAATGGCAGATAAGTGTGCATATCAATAATTACATTTAACATACAAGGCCTAAATATACCAATTAAGGGATTGGCAAAGTTAAAATATGACTCAATTATATACTATCTACAAGAAAGTAGTTTTAAATATAACAATATAGATGTGATGAAAATAAAAGTATAGAAAAAGATATATTAAACAATCACTAAATCATAAGAAAGTAGGTGTGGATATATTAATAGTTAGACTTCAGACCAAAAGAAACTAGTAGAAACAGAAAGAACTTATATAATGATAAAAGGGTCAGTTCAACAAGAAAATAAAGCAAAACATATTTTCCAAATAACAGAGCTGCAAAATATGTGAAGCAAAACTGACCAGAACAGAAAGTAAAAATAAATTCACAGTCACAGTTGGAGGCTTCAATGATCTTCTCTCAACAATTAGGGGTACTGGGCAGAGACTCATCAAAAGTATGGAAGAACTAATACTACCAACCCAACAGGATCTAACTGATACTTTTAAAATGCACTACAAAACAAGAGTAAAAACATGTTGTACTTTGAAGTGCACGTGAACAAATACCAATATAGATCTGGCTGTAAATGAAACCTCAAAAACGTAAAAGAACTTAAGTCATACTGTCTTTGACCACAGTGGAATGAAACTAAATGCAGTAACAGAAAGATGACAGGAAAATCTCCTAATACTTGTCAGTAAAAGAATATATATCTACGTAATAAACACAGGTCAAAAAGAAAGTCTCAAGTGAAATAAAAAAACACACTGAACTAAATGAAAATAAATTAAAACAGTGACAAGAAATTTATATTGTTAAATGTGTATATTAAAAAATATCATATTATCTAAACCCTCATCATTGATTTCTGTTCTGACCCCAAACAGGATCAGAGCAGAAATCAATGGAATTAAAAACAAAACACAATTGAAAAAATTAATAAAAAATAGTTTTGTTTTGTTTTATTTTAGTACCGGGGATTGAACTCAAGGCCCTACGTGATGAGCAAGTTTTCTATCACTGAGCTATACCCCGTAGCTTCAAAGAGTTGATTTTTTAAAATGATTATTAAAATTGACAAACTTCTAGCAAGATTGGAAAAGAAATAAAAGACACAAATGACCAAAATTAGAAATTAAACAGAATGTATCACTACAGGTGATGTAGACATCAAAAGGATTAAAAAAAAATCCCACAGACAATTCTACACAGATAAATTCAACAACTTAGTAAAGGATCAATTCCTAGAAATGCAGAAAAGCACAAACTACCACTACACAATTCAATGTGAAATCAATAAATTGGATAACCCTGTGACAAACGAGGAAATTATAACTTAAAAAAGGTCAAACCAAAATCTCTAAGCCTACATGATTTCATAGAGACTTTTAATTATTTTAAAATTATTTAAAAATAATTAAAACAAATTATACATGATACTTTTTATAGAAGAAAAAATATTTAGAATTCTTTTTATGAAGTTAGCACTATCTTGATACAGTCTGATTTAATAACCAAAAATTAGTCAATATAGTCTATCATATCAACAGGTTAAGAAGAAAAATCATAAGATTATATCAGTGGGGGCTGGAGTGGTGGCTCAACAGTAGAGCACTTGCCTGGCAGGCATGAGGACCTGGGTTCAAATCCCAGCACAACATACACAATAAAGTGTTGGGGAAAAAAAACCCAGATAAACAAATAAATAAAATTGATTCTTTCTCTCCTTATCAAAAGATTCTATCAATGCAGAAAAAGGAAAATTCAACATTCACTCATTCATGATAAAAACTC
This sequence comes from Aplodontia rufa, assembly GCA_004027875.1. NCBI lineage: Eukaryota > Metazoa > Chordata > Mammalia > Rodentia > Aplodontiidae > Aplodontia > Aplodontia rufa. The sequence goes on along the minus strand of PVKS010004199.1, from coordinate 1,657 downwards.
TCAGAATTTCTATATATTAGCAATGAACACATGGAAGCTTAATTTAAAAACATCATACCATTTTCAATCTCCCAAGAAAGAAAAGAAACATAGGTGGCGAATGCACTAAAACATGTGCATGACAGTTATGATACAATGCTGATAAAAGAAATCAAAGGTGATCTAAATAAATGAAAAGACATATTGTGTTCATGGAGTCACTCAACATAATACAGATATCAAATCCCAACAAAATCCAAGCACGACTTTTTGTAATACAAGATTTTTCTAAGACGTATAATTGTTAGAAATAAAATTATTAAAAATTCTGAAGTGCCATAAGAAAATCAAACACATGCCCAGGAATTGGGTGAGCAAGACAGACTGTACTGGGCTGGAATGGTGGCTCAGAGGTTACGGTGCTTGCCTTGCATGCGTGAGTCTGTGGGTTCAAATCCCAACACCACATACGCAATGAAGTGTCGGAGCAACGAAAGCCAAAAGAAAAACTAAATAAAATTGATTCTCTCTTTCTCTCTCTCTCATTGTCCCTTTCTCTTCAAAAAAAAGAAGAAGAAGAAGACAAACTTTACTTCTTCTGCAGGAGTGCATTCCCAAATTAATAATCTATTTAGAACATAGGCAAAAAGACATTTTACCAAAGGATATATACATGACAAATAAGCATACAAAAAGATGTTCCACTAAGAAATTCCAATTAAAATCACAATGAGGTATCTACAAACCAACCAGAGTGACTAAAATTTTTAAAAAATGGAGATAAAATACATCATTCATTCACTGATGAGGAGATAAATAATCTGGAAAACAGTTTTGCAGTTTTTTAAGAAGTAAACATATAACTATGATATGACCCAAGAGCTGCCATTTAACCTAGAAAAATAAAAACTTCTGTTCATATAAAAACCTGTAGGGGCTGGAGCAGTGGCTCCACAGTCACAGCGCTTGCTCGGCATGCATGAGTACACGGGTTCAAACCTCAGCACCCATGTACATAACTAAGTGTCAGAGCAACAAAAGCCATGTGAAAAAACTCAATAAAAATTGATTCTCTCTGTCTCTCTCTCTCTCTCTCTCACTGTCCTTCTTCTCTGAAAAAAAAACCCTGTAAAACCAATTTTTAAAAAATGCCTATGCTAATATCTATGAAACCACTGCCTACTCTAAGGTCACAAGGATTTATGTTTCCTGTCCGGTACCGGCCGGCAGGAACCAGACGGCTCTCCTTCAGGCGGTGAACTGGGTACTGGGTCTTCTACCGCTGCTGATCTCTCCACCGTCTCTGCTGCTCCTGCTGCTTCGCTGGTTCTATACTTCTGTGCTTCTGCTTCTTCTGCTGCTCTCCTTTGTCTCTGCTGCTGCTGCTTCTTCTCTGACTGCTTCCCTGCTTGACTAGTCGCTACTCTACTTATCCATTACAACAACCAATAGGGGTACAGTGCAAACACATTTATCCAATTGTAACAAATGAGTGGCCAAGTAGCTTAGTCATGCGGTCAGGCAATTTGCTAATTACAAGCCAACTGGACCCCTTAGAGTTGTTTACCACCAATTCTTTTACAAGCCAGCTGGACCTCATGTTGGGGTCGAACCCCCACAGTTTCCATCCTCAGAGTTTTATAGCTTTAGCTTTTAATCTATTTCAGGGGTTCAAATA